>JBBMKC010218621.1:0-12424 GCA_037834085.1 Bipalium vagum
TTATATTTTATATTTTATATTTTATATTTTATATTTTATATTTTATATTTTATATTTATATTTTATATTTTATATTTATTTTATTTTAAATATTTTTTTTAATTAATTATTTTTTATTTTTTAATTTTTTTTTATTTTTTTTATTTTTAAATTTTTTTTTATTTTTTTTAATTTTTCTTTAATTTTTTAAAATTTTTTATTATTTTTATTAGTATTATTCTTTTATAATATTTAATATATAATTGATCCCAGTGTTTCACTATAAAAATGGTTTCATATCATTTTCAATATTTTTGATCAAAGGGAATTTCCGATCACTTTAGAAATCCATTTTAATCATAAGAAATAAAAAAATATATTTCTAGTGTCTCTCTTTCTCTTACTTCAGAAATGCATTAATTTCCAGAGATTTTACCAAATATTATAAATAAAATTCGTTCCTGTTACTGTAGTCATGGTTAAGGGTTTTACTCTAAAACCCTTGATAATAGCACTCCGCTAGATTACAATATTTATTAATTTTATATACATAATTTTAAATGAATTTAAAACTGATTTCTGAGCTGATTTCAGCTGATTAAGGAAAATATGTCCCCAACTTCTGTTTTCCAGACTTTGATGAATCTTGAGAAAATAAAATGTCGAAAGGAATTTAACAATCATATTAAGATTGACAGTTTACTTTAAGAAGTCTGGACTGGGAAAAGAAACCACAGATGGAGAACATACGAAAGAACATGTTGTTGTCTGCATTATTATCAAAAATGAGAGTGGTGATGTAAATGGAAGTTGAAAATAATTTAGAGATGCGCACACCCATGACATACTGATTAGACCGAGGTAGAGGTTCGAGGGAAACTAATGGAAACCCAGTCTTACCGTCACCCTTTAGGATTTATGTAGACAACATTTAGGTTTACAAGGTCACGTGGCTAGAAATTTCTTTTTTATCGAAGTAAGTTGGTCTATGCTAGTAACATAAAACTTAGGAGTTCTGGAATCGATAAATGAATGAAGATTTGAAGAACAAAAGAACTTTATACATCCATTGGTCTTTGTGATGTTCCACTTAAAATGATTAATAAATCCAAACGGTTGAAAGTCAAGGATTTGGACACTTAACTAAATCTGATACTGTTAAGAAGCTCGGAAGATGAGTACTATAGGATTTACCCAAGAATCAAAGGAATTGTCGCTATGAAATATAGTTCAGAGTTCGACAGAAAGACTTGGAATCTTGATGCTTAAAAAAACAATAGCAATAAGAAGAGTGCTATAGAATGACCCACGACGTTTACATCAACGGATGTCTTCAACAAATGACAAATTGTTTAACTTTGGTAGAGCATATTATAATATTTTTTATAAAAGTACATGGTAAGGCTAACAGGCACCTAGATGAAGAGAAATATTGAAGATATCAAAATAAAATTTTGCACGAAAAATAATAATCATATGAAAAGAGTATGAAAAATATGATTGGTTAAAATATTCTAGCTTTTTCTTGCACCAGATTAGATTAATTCAAAATCGCTTTCAAAATTTGGAATTACGCCGTGTGACCCGTCTTTTACTTTTCAGGGCATCTGGTAAGAAGGAAATTATTTTTCAGGTTTAAGAGATATACAATGAAGATCCGCCATTTCAGGCAAACATTTATAACTGGATCCGAGAATTTTCATATGCTGGAACACAGTTTTCGATGCAAACGAAAATGGAAAACCTGTCTCACTTAGTGAAATTGTGTGCTGCATCAACCTACATACACTTCAGATCTTGCAATAAGTTGTGTTTTTTTTGTTCAATCATCTGAAGAAACATGTGTGAGAACATAAATTTTTTTCAAAGCATAAAAATGAGACCTTCCAATGTATACTTATAGTTTAAAAAGTTGTAAAGTTCACTTTTATATTTCTGAGAAAGTCTAAGCACTTTTTAGTCTTACCATATATTTTATAATATATAAAATAATTTTGATTTATTTTTTTTAATATTCCATTATATTATATTAAAATTGGTTATATCGGTTATTACATAAATAATCAATTAAAATCCCATCCTACACCAGCCCCATAGTTTTCTTCTGCCCATTAATAAAAGTACATTAATATAATGTTTTTTTCTTAATTTTCTTTCTTTGTCTTCGTTTTTTTCTCTATTTTTATTTTGTTTAAATCATTGTTAGTAAACGAGAAATAATGATGGACATTAAGTATGAATCTTCACGAAATATTTACGGAATATATCCGATCAAAACTCCATAAAATATTAATAAATTAAAGATTATTATTCAGCACATTTGCGTGATCTGATATTGTCAATAAAATTTATTAATTTTTTATCGTTGGAAAAATTAAAACTAATTAAAATTTCTCTGGATTATGATTCCTTCGTATCATTCTGAAAATAATCTTAAATTTATAATTTCTCTCCACAGCGAATTGGATATATTCGTTTCATAAATCCCATAATAAAATAAATAAAAAGATAAAAATCAAAAAAGATAATTAAATATTCCTTACTAAAAATAATAATAATAATAATAATAATAATAATAACCTTATACTTGTAGAAATGGGTTTCGTTAAATTTATTATATAAAAATTTTTAAAAATAAAATTATTATTATTATTTTTAATAATTATAATATTTAAAATGAATAAAAATTTTACACTTATACATTTTGCTTTGCTATTGCGAATTGCTTTTCTGATATCTGCCTGTGGAAACCCTGGGTTTTCTTCCGTCTTTCCCAATTCATCGAGCTTTTATTGACACAGTTTGATTGTAAGGTGTCACCAAGCGATTTATGGTTGGTAGAGGCATTTTAAACTGGCGCTGAGTATCCTTCTGTGATAAACTAGCATCAAACAAAGCTCTCAATTCGGCACGCTTTTCTGTGGTATTATCCATTTTCAAAGAGATTCAATATTACTAGATATAAAATTTGGAAATGAATTTTAATTATCGATTTTTAATAATATAATAACTTAAAGCAAATAACAAATACAAACTAATATTCATATAGCTAATAAAGAAATAAAAACCAATTTAATGCAGTGTCCCGATTAATTTCTCCTCTACTGTATATAAATATTTATATATATCAATTTTTATTTTATTAAAATGTAAACAAAAAATGTTTTAGTTATAATCGATAACTTTTACAGGTCGATGAATTTTTAATTATTATTTAACTTGTTATCAAAGACAACAGGAGGACGTTTTTAAAAATCAACAGTCATAAATCTCAATATGATCTTCGAAATATTAATCTTCGAAAATTTTAAACAAGCGGTGATGATGTACCACAATAGTTTTCTTTATCATTTCAAAATGAATATTTCAGTCCATTTGCTGAACATTGCCCACACAAATCTTTTCCATAAAAATGATATTCCATATTATTTCATCAAATATTAAGTTGAGGAAAAAGTATTATTGCTTTTCTATATACAAACTTTAAAGTAAAAATATCTCAAGATTTCTATTCATATTCTATAATTTATTGATTTATAATATTAGGATAAGTAAATTTATTGAAATTTATTAAAAAGATTCCGTTCTAGAGAAACGTCTACCAAAGACGTTAGAAATCTTTATCACGTCCAATCCTCAGCAACCAACCCGTGCATTTTCCGTTTAATCTTTCGTAATATGAGAAAATGGATTTTTACTTTTTATTTCGTACCTAATTAATGATAAAACCCATACAATGGAAAAACCTGGAGACATTTTTACAAGAAATCCAACGAGAGATTAATTAAAAAAATAATGATTTTTACAATATTAAAAATATGTATATGTTTACTTGATACTAATGATTTAATCTATATTTACCACTAAAATCAAACAGTCCCACACATGATGATATTTATTTATGTCCAATATTAAAACAAATCATTCAAATTAATATATTCTCTGATTGTGCTTAATTTAATTAAGTTAAACTTCCCGGGCAAGAATTTGTTAAGATAAATGAATCTCCGTCCAAATGTTGATAAATTACGACATTTAATAACATTACAGGTTTTTTAAATAACAGATGAAATTGTTCAAAATTTTCACCGTAATCAATAAAATATATTAAAATAAATTGAAAATTAAAACAAATTTTGATTAAAAATTAAATAAATTTTAATTATTAATTAAAAAATAATTTTTTATTTTTGTTTTAAATTATCAGAATTGGCCATTTTGGAAAATATGTAAAATTTGTTTACGGAATATTGTCAAAGAATTGTGTTCTGTCGATTTTTGCTGTCTCTAGGGTTTCCTAAAACCTGACCATTGATTATACGTGATTTGAGCTTTCCTTTTAATCTTTACAAATATGCTAAAAGGCAATTTTTGTTTTATTTTTTACCTAATTAATGATTGAACCCATACAATTGGAAAGCCTGGAGAATTTTTACAGAAAACCCATCAGAGATTATACTTTGAAAGATTAAAACAAAAAATGTTTCCTACAATATAAATATTATTTTTGTTTCTTTAAAAATAAATAAATAATTTTATTTTTTTTATTTACTTTGATTAATTAACTTGATTTTTTTTCGAAACTTTTACTCTCATTTTGAAAAAATGTGTGCCTTTATTTTAAAATAGAAAAATTAATTTTGAATTTATTGATCCATATTTTGAGAAAATTACAATACAAATTTTATTTATCGATTATGGCTTCCTTATTATTGCATCTTGGTATGAAACTTATCATACGACGATAACATGATTAATTAGCATATATTTTAACTACAATTGGCCATGAAAGTCCAGTCTGTTTTTCTGAATATCCCTTTGTCCATAGGTATATTGTAAAAATGATAGATCTCGAGTTCGATCTCATTCCATAGAAAAATAACCAATCGGATACTGACGGAATTATTGTAGTTCATGCATAATTTCTTCAAATATCTCCGTTTGGATTCATCTATATGTCACTTGATATTTATTAACTTCATTTGAATCTGATATTTTTCATAATGTTTGAATATTCCTATTTTTCGTTCTTATAGAACTAGATTTAAAATTCTTAAAAAATAAATTTTTCGTACCTGAAAAATACATTTCAATTCTTTAATTAAATATTATATATATATATTTTTTTAATATTATTATTATTACTATTACTATTTTTAGTTTTATTTTTATTATTATTATTATTACTTTTATTATTATTATTATTATTATTATTATTATTATTATTATTATTATTAGAAAAATTATATTTTTTCCATGAACGTGAAATTTTATTTATATCAACCATAATAAATAATCACTAAAATAAATCACTCAGTATTTAAATGTGAAAATTTTTATTTTTTTCATTTATTAAATATTAGTAAAACAAAAATCGATAAAATTACAAAAAAAAATTTTATCTAAAATCAATTTCATATATATAAATAATAAATAAATAATTATCATAATAATAATAAATTAAAACAATTAAAATTTGAATGTTTATTTGTTTAAACCGTAACGATTTTCCTATTCAGATTCCGAATGGGATTTAAATCCGTTTTTCGCTGCTGTCCCTGTGTAACATGGCCGGCCAGGCAAATGTATCAAAAAACAGAAACCAACCGCAGCTGCGATTACTACAAAATAAACAACGACCCCGCATCCAACGGGACCCAGAGTTTGCTGACGGATAAAAAGCACAATATTATAACGGCCAATATTACTGTATTATGAGACTGTTGTCATAAAGGCTTGCAATTGTATACAGTGAATATAGCGTATACCTTTGCCGATAATTTTCAATAAAAGTTATAAAAACAAACTCGTTTTCTGAATTAAGAACAAGAACCGGGAGAAATTTGCATTTATATTGGAATTTTTATTTTTTTTGGCAATAAATCTCAATGTTTTCCCAACATCGAAAATGTCAATTCAACCATTTCTTCTGTTTTATTTAAATTCCCACTTACACTTTGTTTAAATGCGCCAGATCTTTTTTAAACAATTTAATATAATTTTGGATTTATGAAACGACTTTTATAGATAATAAAAACAAAACAAAATTCATAAAATAAAACGTTTCTCTCTATTTTAATTCTCTAATCCTATATAAAAATTTATAAAATCAATGGGAACAAAATAAAGGGTGCGTAATAATAAAAGATCACATTTTTAAAACAAAAAAATCATTATTAAAGTTTTTGAAACAAATTTTATTTAAAATATGATTTGTAAGATTATATGAAAGCGTTTAATTATTTTAATAAGTTAAAAGGATCACGTGCTGCCAATTGAAGAAAGAGTCGAAACCTTATTGCCAATAGCTCATTTGAATTCAGCAAAATCAATAAGATGACATTTAACTAAGTTGAAATAGACGCTGGATGTTGAAGAACTTTTCATCCCCGTGAATTGATTTTGATTTATAAAAAAATATGATATAATTAATAATATCACGAGACAGTTTTTTTAATATTCCTTGTTTAAATATTATATCGATTCAAAATATCAATATTCATCCCAAATAAACGACACTTACGGGAAGTAACTCTACATTACTTTATTGTCAAGAAAACTGCAGCGGAAACGTACCGCTTGCTTCGAGATACCTATGGAGAGCATGCTCCTTTGATGACCACATGTAAAGATTGGTTTTGCCGTTTTAGAAATGGCCAATATGATACAAACGACAAGGGGCATGGAAAACCACAAAAACAATGTGAAGATAGAGATATGAGAACGCTGTTGGACAAAGACTAATGCCAAGCACAATCTGATCAACAATGCATTTCAAAACGTCTAGTAGCTTTAGGAATTTGGATCCCACATGAATTGAGAGAAAGATGTATTGAACGGCGAAAAACAATTTGTAATGTGACATCATTGATGTCCTTCTTCACACACAAAAAAGGACAAGTTTTTTGCATCGAATTATCACAGGAGACGAAAAATGGATTCGTTATGATAATCCAAAAGGCAAAGCAGCTTGGGTGATGCCAGATGAACCGGGTCCATCAACACCAAGTGATCCATTATGAATGTTTAAAATCTTCTCAAACACTAACTGGTGAACTTTATCGATCACAATTAATTCGTTTGAAGCAAGCTTTAAATGAAAAACAATTGGAATGGGTGACTAGACACGAAAAGATAATTTTACAACATGATAACGCAAGACCACACTTTAATTCAGTTGTAAATAATTACTCAGGAGGTACAAAGTGGGAAGTCTTACCTCACCCGCCCTATTCATCAGACATCGATCCTTCGGATTACCATTGTTCCGCTCTTTGCAATCAGCACTTTCTGGAGAGCCGTTCAGTTCCCTGGAAGACCTCCAAAATTGGATTGTCAGCTGGATTTTATCAAAAGAGCCAAAGTTTTTCTTTCATGGAATTCGTTACCTGAAAGGTGGGCAAAGGTTGTAGCTTCCAATGGAGCATATTTTCAATAAATGTTTTTAAATAAAATTTGTAAAAAATGTCTTTGTTTTGTTATTTTAAAAAGTCGAAGTCATAGTTGTTCACCTAATAATAGACACTTGGGTTCCATCTTAATCTTCGATTTTTAAATTCCGGTACTGTTTAATATTTTCTTTTCTGATATCTATTGTTGTGATTTGAACTGGATTTGCGTTGGCCTTGCTGTTTGGTTTCATCGGTTAGTATTGGCTTTATATATTTTGAATCCAACCAAACACAAGCCATTAATTTCCGCTGGATATGTTTGTGGACTTGAGTCCTTGTCTATTAAGCTTTTTATGCGTCCAATTTAAGAAAACGTACCATTTTTTTTATCTGTGATGACTGTCAGTTGGTGTGGGTTCCATGTGTTTTTTTTACCTTCCTAATCTGCTTCAAATGACGCAATCAAGCGTGTGACTGACATAAAGGTTTTACTGAAACCTGACGTATGTATATGTACGTCTGCATCAACAGAGGTAGGTACAAGGTACTTTGAGGAATGATTGTGATTTTTTTTTGTTATTCTTGTAATTGAATATATTGAATAAAAACGCTAATGACTTTTGACTCAACCTGGTATATGTTAATGAATAACAGTTGATCTTCTTTTGGGTGATTTTTGATGTTCAATTTACCACTAATAAACCTCCTAAACCCAATATATGCTGTCTTTCGACAATTGGTAATCTTTTATCTCAAAACCTTCATTGAGACATCAAAATTTAATTCCGATTTGAAATCGTATATAAACAATATAAGTTGATCTTCATGAGAGATATTGATTTTTTCGATCATAATCATATTTTAAATAACACTTAAATATATTGAATATTTCAACAACACAAATATCGAAAAAATGTATATCAAGATATTATTTGTAGCTCTACCAAAATTAATAATTACTGAGCAAATAAGAATTGTGCATTCTTTTTGTTTCCAAACGGATAGTTTCATTATCAACATGGTCTCAAAAATTTGTTCACATTTAATTCGTTTGTGCAGCCGTAATTTCTTAACAACCTTTTCTTCCAATAACCTAATTCATGACTGTTCCCTTTACTTTAAAAAACTCAACTAGAAACTGTTGTATTAATACATTAAAACAAAATATTTATTTGATTAATAATATAATGTAATAAACGATGAAAGAAATAATATAATTATATTATTTTACTGCTTCTGTAACCAGCAGGCCGGAAAATGAAATTATTTCTGATAAAAGATTATTTTTGAATGAATTTCTTCTTCCGTTATCTTGATCTGATAAGTTGGAAAAACAACAAAAATTAATTTTAAAAATTTCCCTTAAAATTCAAAAATCAACAAAAAGGTAAATAAATAAATTTGAGAATTTCTCCTGGAAAAGGATATAAAAATCAATTTTTTCCTCCAAACATCAAGCCAGGCCTTATATTGAAAATATTAAAATTATTATTTATTTATTTATTATTATAATAATAATAATAATAATAATAATAATAATGATAATTATTATTATTATTAATTTTTCTAAAATTATTTACAATAAAAATATTTTAATTTGATTTATTATTTTTAATTAATTTTAAAATAAAAATAATAACCACAACATTGACTGAAGGTAAATTGTTTACATAAAAATAATCATTAATTATAAGGAGAAATATTAATTATTATTGTTCTGCATCAGTGATAATTCGATTTCATTTAATGAGAAATGCGAGAGAAAAAGAATTAGTGAAAATGAAAAGGAAAACAATTTAAAAAATATAACTTCGATTCAATAATAAATAAAATATAAATTGATTATTGGAAAAACACGATTATTCGATTTTATAATTAAAAAATTTATTAAAAATCCATAACTAATTATTCGGAATTTATTCTTTTTCTGCTACACTACCGTGCTTTATAGAAATATATTAAGTGTTACAGTTAATTCTACTGATACTTTATGAAACCAATACAAATTTAATTTGAAAACATGGTATTACAATTTTAATTAACATTATTTCCCATCGTTTGATGCAGCATTGGCCAGAATTTTTGGAAACTTATGAATAACTGAGAAAAAAAATTTTCTTGGGATGAGTTTAATTTCTCCAGTCATTTTTTGTAAGGTTTTTGACAGAGTCCATTTGTCATCGATCTAAACATAAAGTAATCAAATGAAGCCTATAGTGAATATATTGACTGAGGTAAGACGTTCAATCCAATCATTTCCATCTAGTTGGGCATTGTCATTGACACTTTACCGTGTCAATCAATCCATTCTGGCATTTTTACTTCAGTAATATAATCAGTTTTAGAAAATTCTGTGAACAGCGATTACTATTTAGTGCTTCATTGGATTTTAATATCATGTAGAAGACAAAATCATTATGATTTCAACAAGTGCATAATAAGGTATACTGTTCATGAATATTGCTCTCTGAAATGGAAGTTACTGATAGTCCCTGATAAACCAGCTTAAGGTGATCAAAATAAATCCATTTTTCGACGTCTGTAATTATGTAATGCATAAACGACTTTCTTTGTCTTCTTAGTAAGATTTAACGAATTTCTTTTCGTTTCTCCATCATTCCCTCATTCAAAGCACGTGAGATTCATTTTAATTCTTCTTGAATCTTTACCATTTTTGTAAATGATTGCAAATGTCGTGTGGAGAAACATTTACCTGTTTGGTTATCAATTTTTGTGTTTTGGTAATATTCTCTGCCAGGATGGCTTCCAATTCTGAATTTTCGATTTTTTTCAGTTGACCTTGGCGTTCTTTATCTTTTAAATCAAAATTGCCTTTTCTAAATCGGTTGTATCATAGTTGGAAGTTTTTTGAATAGGTCACCATATACTTACAAAATCAGGTAATCACTTTCAGTTTGAGGTTTTTGATTGATAAAAGCATGGAATATAACAATAGTCCTTTTGTTGGCTCACATTGTTCAGAATATGAAGTTGTCAGTTTAATAATTTGTTTGTTCTTAATTCGAAAGGTTTAAATATAAAATAAATGATGTCCATGAAACAATATGGTAAAGGATATAAATATAAAACAAAAAAAATCCGCCGAATCTACCGCTGTACCTAATTATAATAAGAAAACTAAAATTGCCGAATTTGAAAAGAATAAATAGAAATGTACATCATGAAAAATATCCTCTTTTACCAAACAATTTTGAAAGTACAATATTTTATTCATGTTTCGATTTTTTCATTCAGATTTTCTTCAATCAATTTTAATATTTTAATCAATGATTCTCAAATAATATCATAGTCCTGATATAATAGGTTTTTTCATTCTTCTTATTATTCAATATAATTATTTAATAAATAAAAAGGTTCGTTTAAATTATTATTTTGCTTATTTTAATTTAAATTCGCTCTTCACGATGTTAAGTAATTACTTTTAGATCTTCATATTCCACAATTTTTTCTATTACATTCTCTTTTTAAGATTTTAATTCTTTTGAAAAATGGTATTTTTAACAGCACCTTTTGTATTCTTTTCTATTTTCTTTTAAATTTAATTCCATTGGATAAATGTTAACATGCTGATCCCATTCTTTCATTAATAATTCATTTATCTGTGCCTAATTATTTTTTACGAATTTAAAATGACAAAAGAAAAAGGTATAATACGATACGTTGTGAGACGTTATTGAAGAAAGACTGGGGAGCAAAATCGATAACAAAGCAAGTCAGTTATGAACATAAGAACCTGGGTTTGTTTTTCAGAAATTAAAATATTTTTCTTCTCAGTTTTTAATATTGAAAAATAAAAATAATAATAAAATGATTATAATTTCAGAGGATTAATAATTCCGCTGAAAAATAATCTAAGTAATTTTCTTTCAACGATATTTTTCGAAAAAACACTGATTTTTTTAGCACTAACAATTTTCTAATTAAAGCTTCCCGTCTTGAGTATAGTTTTCCGTCTTTATGAGCATCGGTGAACCATGACTGCAAAACGTTATTGGGCTGTGATATTAAAGGGGATTGTTAACTTGTCAAAAGCAATTTATGAGAAGAAAGGAAATTCTAACATCTCAAAGCGTGGAGAAGAATTTCTGAAGCCAGTGCTGCCAATTTGATATTTGTTCAACATCTTTGTCTGTAACGTCGATAGTTTAAAGATATAAGAGAACATTTTTGAATTTGAGATAAGGAAAATAAAATTTTAATAAAATGATTATTAAATAATGTCCGTGTGTTTGTGATGTGAAAAGCGTTCTTTGAAGATAAGGCACAATTGACAGCAATGTTTATTTCACAACAAAATTGTTTGACGGTTTTTATGTCATCCTCACATTAATCTGAAACAAATTTTATTAAAAAATTACTCAATTTAAAACCTTAAATAAGAATGATGAAATTAAATTTTGTTACAGGAATTTGATTAAACTCATGTTAGCCTGGTTCTGATGAGTTTGTGAAGAAAGGGAGAAAATATTACAAAATCAAAAACAGAGTCATACAATCTAGGATGTGAAGATATCCGAATCCAATCAAATCGAAGAAGATGAACAATTTTTGTCATGTCTCTGTATAAATAAAACATTATAAATGAAACCCTTTTCACAAAATGGAATTTTCAAAGTAACATTTTATGATATTGTTAAGTTTTTGCTTAAAAGGTTGATTTCACAAGAACTTAACAAGATTTCGACTCTCAGAAGGGTTTACGGATGAACGTTAGGAACACTACTGTCACAATAAAAAATAACAAATCGATTACTATATGAATAACTGAAATAACACGTTTTAATAGCAAAATCTTTATTATAAATTATGATTTTCAAGTTTAAATTACAAAGACGTATTTAGATTTGCGATGAGCACCAGAAATCTTTAATCACAGGCTTAGCCTAATGAGTTAAAGACCTTAGAACGTTTACCAGCTAGCGACTGTGTAAACGTGAAAAATAAAAAAGAAATAGAAACAACAATAAAGATTTATTTGATCGACGACAAGTGTCGCGTATTTATTTTCAAGAAGTTAATTAGTTAAAAGTTAC
>JBBMKC010218632.1:0-12423 GCA_037834085.1 Bipalium vagum
ATTAAATTAATATTTTAAAATTAACTAATACATTAAATTAATGAATATTCATATCGAATTTTAAAAAGGACACTATATAAATTTAAAAATTCAAAAATATGTTCAAATACTCACATAAATAATTTTGGATCTTTCGTGCTAATAATTATATTTGCTTTATCTTCCAAACTAAATATTTAACTATCATTGCTGCCATCGGAATTATGACGACATGAAACAGGAATTTTGATATCCAAGGAATGAAGAACCACACACATGTTGTTTTGATATTTAAATTTATCATTATTTTTAGTGCTGAACTCAAGAGTTTATGTCAAATAGAAATAACAATCAATCTTGTGATTGATGGGCTTACACAATATCATTGGAACACCGAACGCAAAAGAAAATTTTCTTCCAGGTTCCATAAACGCAAATTTTCTACCCATGTCTAACAACCAATGTCCCGGGCCCAAGAATTATCTTGATTAGCTAAATCATATTAAAAATATGCCTAAGACTTTTTCAAGAAAATGGTTTGTTTAGCCTTTTGTTCCTTTGTGAAGTATAAAATTATTTTACAGACTCTTGGCATTTCAATTTTCGTTAAAAATAATTATAAAAAACATTTATTGGTCACTTTACTTTATTTTAAAATTAACTAATACGTTTAAACATAATCAATCTTAGCACTTATTTTGTTTTAAACAATTTTAGACGTGCTACAAGAAAATGAAATTAAAACTTGACGTAAAACATCATAAATTTTATTTATATTTTTAAAATATTAATAAAAATATTGAGAAACGTTAAGGATAGTTCTTTTTAATTTAATTGCGTTTTGGAAACTATTTTGTCTTTCTTAAAATAGGTTATACAGAAAACTCATTTCAGATAGAAAATCATTCACTTTTATTATATTTATTCCATGGTTTTGAAAAGAAAAATTTTCCAAAGCAATATTTAAAATAATAAAATAAATTCATAATTAATGAATGCAGATAAAAGCAAGAGTTACACTGGTCTTACATAAAATACGTGAACATGGAATGTTTTCAGGTCTTCTAAAAATACGAAAAATTCAATGACTATAAAAATAATAATATAAATAATGAAGAGTTATACAAGAAGAAAAGTACTAAAATATAAAACCAGAATAAGTCAGAAAGAATAAAAAAAATTAAAGTTAAACTGTTTAAGCTGTCAAATCAGTGTGCTCATGAGTGCAATTTTATCAAAGAATTGCATTTTTCTCGAAAATGCTCGCTATATCGTCTATGGCATCGATCGCTCTCTTTATTTTGGTGAAGGCAAAGAAATACAGACTGTGACAGCACGTCTTTTCGTGATAAACACCGATTTTTCCAATCTTCGCCAGTCTGGCCGATAAAAGCCGGGCGTCGTCTTTCAGTATGTCATTGGAGTAGGCAAGCAAATAGACTGGTGGCAATTGACCCAGATCGGTATCGTTTAATGCTGACAGGGGTGAAAAAAATGGATCGAGAACCAATTCTGAGAAGCGGTCGGTCAGATAATCGCGTTTCGAGCTGAAACTGCTCTTCGGGTGTTTTTCATATTCACTGAAAATTATAAATAATAAATTTGATTTGCAGGGCAAAATTTACGTGAGAAGTTTTGACCAGTCCATATTATTCTTGACGACCTTGACAGCGGCCGGGCTTAAGTGACCGTTTGCCAGCAACGTAGTCACGCAGTTTGTGAGACCTTCCATGGACAATTCCCCCAGAGCATAGAAGCAAACCAGTTTCATTAGTGACTTTCGACTGAAATTAAACCCCAAGTTTCTATCACCAGTGGCAATGATTTTTTTTCAAGACTACCTTGACGTTACCACGTCACGACCTTCGTTAGAATATGAAGGCATATGAAAGTCGGCCATTTGCAATGATGGATTGAGTGGAATTAACACTTTTGGGGTGTCAACACTCTTACCTGACTTCTTTAATGTTGAAAAGTAATGCCCAACAGTAACAACTAAGTTACCACCAGCACTGTCACCTTAAGGAATAAATTAACTAATAAATGATTTGCAGAAACCTCATACCCATTAAAGCGATTCGGGCAGGATCAATACCAAATTTTGCGGAATTCTTGAAAAAATATCTAGTTGCCACTTTTGCATCCGTAAAAGCCACAGGGTACGGGTGTTCAGGGGCTTTTCTATAACTGAGGACCAATTATCAGTCAGTAACATACGAATGGGAGTAGAAAATCTTTACTTTACTGCCACAATCATAGTGTCAAGTTTTCGAGACAGTAATGCAAGAAAATAAGAATATATTTCTAAAAAAAAGTTTTTAAAAAAATTTCGAGGAAAATCAAGAATGACTTGGATTACACAAAGTCCATCCACCACCATGGAAAAAAATAATAGCAGGAGCTTGCTTCACTTGCTTATTTGGAATGAATAAGAGGACTTCAACTCCATCAAAGTTGTCTGTTTTAATCTAAGACTTAGGAGGTTAGCATCTTTCTTTAAAATAATTATACATTCAGATCAGAAGATTTACTGAAATAAAAGATTATGTTGGATATCAAGTTCTCAAATCCACGGTAAAAGTATGGAAAATTGAAAGACTTGAAATACATGTCCTATATATTATAAATATAGAATTTATGTTATTTATAAAAATAATTAACCAATTTCAAAAGTAACTCGTTAGTCTTTAGAATGCCATTAATTATTTCCATGTCATACTCATTTCTATCTATAGATTGATAGAGAAATATGGATAAAAATACAATTAGAACGCTTAAAATTAAAAATGTTCCGAAAATTTTCATTTTGAAAAGTGAATTGTTATGTCAGTCTAGTGAAACATCCCTGATACATAAATATTTTAAGATTTTCATAATAAATTTTAAAATATATATGCGATGCTCAAATATTATTAGTAATTCAATTTATTTCTTATTCAATTTTATAAAAGTATATAAAAGATTAGAAAAAAAATTAATAAAATTGAAGAGATTTAATAAATTTAACTTAATAAAATGTTTTTAATTTTGGTATTTATTATTGTTTAATTTTCAATTTTGAAAATTAATTTTACTTTTGTGTAAAACGGTTATTATTAATACTGTAAATTTTCCTAGTAATAACTTAATTGAATCAATTTACATTATTTAAAATAAAATATATTATTTATATTATTATGTAGGTTTTACGAAGAAAATGGAGAATTTTTGAATAAAAGACAATAATATAAATAAAACGATCTAGTATAAATAAAAATATATAAAAATCAATATGAAAATTTACACAAAATATTTATTCCACGTGATTTCCATTAGGTATCAGAACAAAATCCTGTAATATGATAGTGATCTGAACTTTTAAATAAACTCATGCTTCAACTACGCCCCATAAATAATAATCGATGGAATTGTAGTCTGTATTTGAAAAAGGCTGGGTGAGTAATCAATACTCGTCATACTCATTATTACTCATCAATAGTGAGTAAGATTTTCATAAAGCCATGTCCAAATGTTCCTTGCTTTATGAGTCGAACCATGATCTTATTGAAATATATATTTTTTCCATTACTATTCCTATCCATTACCTAATCACCATATGGCTTAAAAACTGTTTCAATGTAATTATCTATATTTTAAGTGCAATTAGCAATACTTGAGTTAAATAAGTTGTCATTGGATGTTAAAAAATCCAAAATTAAGAATTCTCCTTTGAAACTTGATTGTTACTATATATTTAACATTATAATACTCTGATGAAATAAAATGCTCGCAGATTTTCACATCTTTAATACTGTTACTCGATTATATTCCTATGAACACTGTCGTAACACTTATTATTCTTCTCGATATTTTTTAAAACTCTGCTGATAAAATCCTACCATTAATCTTGACTTTGATGACGCTTTTGTCGTCTGTTCTGTATTTTCCTTGATTGGTCGTTCTTAGCATATTCGGGAAACATCATATTTCTTCGAGATTCTTCGAGATTCTTCGATATCTTTCATAGTGTATATTCATACTGCTGCTAGTTCATCCAAATCCTCAAATTTCAGTCCACTTTCAATTTTCAATAACTCCAGATTCTTCACCTTGCTTGTCTCTTTTCTATATGATAGAGTTATCCAAACATCTTGCGTTATCTTATACATTGGCCAAATGGCTGATCCACACTCCAAAACCTTTGATTTTTCTTCTTTTTCCAGGATAAATCTAATGACTGGTGCTACATATCGCTTTTCGTTTCCCCAAATAACTGGTAGTTCATTTGTGCATTTTTCGGCTCTTCTCAACTGGACGTTTACTACTGCATATTTATAGCTGTATATCACTTCTCCCATAATTCTGACAAATACTCCCTGGTCTTGTAAAATCATAGGCGCTACTAGCGCTGGATTGCTGATTATCATAGGAAAACTTGTCCTCATTAACTCCCGATTTATCTTGCAATCATTACCTACAACCTCGTGATACATTTCTCTCATCGACGTTTGCAAAACGTGGTATACAAAATCTAGTTTCGTATTTGTGTAATCTGTTAGTTTTACATCGGTTTTACTCAAATTCTTTGCTATGATAACTTACAAATATTCCTTTATGATTAGTGATAAACATCTCTGTGTTACACTTCAAAACTCGATCTCATCTTACAAATCGAATTCTTTCGTTTTTTTCTTTGCTTGGTCTCTTCTCTTTTTTCACATATTCTGTTTTCGATATGTCTTTCCAACTCTTCTAGACCGACTCATGCTTTCTTTCTCTTTTTCTCTTTCCAGTTGTGCGAACATTAATTTCTTTAAGAATACCATATCGCAATCTGTAATCGGTACTCTGTAAACCAGTAACGACTCACCTGGATTACATGTCGTATGTTTTAAGTTACAGGAAGAATGTAAAAACCTTTTTCCTGTCACAGCGTTGAATACCCCTTCAAATTCTCGTGTAATGTAATCCGAGTGTAATAACTATCCATACAGCATTTTCGCTATTCCGATATTTATCTCCACCGGTCGACGACAGGTCCGAAGGGTGGTTTGCTGAGCCAAATCCGGTTCGCTCAGAAACCTCCTAACAGCACAGGACCCGTCTTAAGCTCTTGTCGCATAGAGGGCATAAAGATTGGTATACCAAGTAAAATTTGAACTATTTCTTGTGTAGCTCTCTCCAATGGTTGCGCAGTAATTTCTTTTGACGTGGTTTCCCTCGAAGAATTTTGAGCCAATCCACTGCGGATTCCAACTCTTTAAATACTACTCTATTCAGACGACTAACCAGTCGTAGACCAGCTTGATTAATGGGGAATGTCAATTCTCTTTTTAGATAATAAATTACTAAATTGGTCCCTTCTTGAGGACCCTGATTTAATCTTGGAAATTTAGGTTCACCATTGTCAAGATTAGATCCTTTTAAAAATACTGAATTGCTCTTTTTTCTTTATAATTAAGTTTGTAATTTTTAATTAATTATTATTTTTGGTATTATTATTATTTTACTTCTGACCCCTTTTGCGGTCTTTAACATATAATTTTTACAAGGGTTAAAAAGGATGTGTCCTTGGCTAAAATAACAATACCAATGCTGAAATCATGCACATAAAAATCTTATTGTCTAACAACTATGAGCACCTTTTTCCTATAAAAATACACTTTAAATATGAAATACATAAAACTTCAGTCAATACAAATAGTCTAAATGTTTTTAATAAATTTAATTCAGCTTAACTGAAATCCTTGAATAATTGAATTAAGTTTGAGCTGCAATTTTAGTCGAGTTGTCTTTGATAAGTAACTTTAGTTAATTAAAATAACCCTTTTCATTAATAACTGCACGCTAACATGGAAAATGATTTCCAAAAGATTTAAGTCTTTAAGGTATTTATGGCAATCTTAAAAAATATCTCGATGTAATCACACTAAATATAAGATCGAGTCTTTTAAGAGTTTAAGTCTGCGCAAGGTCTGAAAGTAAATTTTAATATTTATTTCTCTTCTCTTTAGAAAGATCATTTTTCATCTGTAGTCGCTATTTATTTTCCAGATTCAGATTTTTTTATTGTCTTATTTGCTACACGTTGGCAGAGTTTAGGACAAAGATTCTTGATCGACCTAATATTTTTATATTATGTGGTTTCATTTAAGACTCCTTTAAATGTTTCTGAATGATTTAATCACATTTAACAATCAATCGCACAATTGAACAATGAACACTAATTTTCAATTAATTTAGAATTGTCTGTAACCACGAAATTTAATCAAGATATATCAGAATCAGATGGAATAAATTTTCAACATTGGTTCCAATTTCAAATCACGTAACTTGAGCAAAATGTCTTAACCGATGTTTGTACCAAAATCATTAAAAATTAAAGAACATTTTTACCAACGAAATACAATCCTTATTCATTTTAATATCTTATGTGACTTTAGAAATCAGGAAAATAATTTCTTCTCTAGTTGATACTGTCCTTCGGTTAACTTATTTCTTCTTATGAGACACGAAATCTACTTAATATTTTCAGCACAGAAACACGATTATTCAATTTTTTATCAATGACAAAAAATTATACTGAAATTAAAAAAGAAAGGTAAAACAAGATTTATTTAGAATCGAATAAAAAAGAGTGTCGTTTTAAGATCGATTTGTGAATAAGACACTCAAAAAGATATTTTTCCGTGTTAATAAACGAATCGGCCATGACAGACCACAAGTGGCAGAGGGGCGGCACAATTATTTATATCACATTTATCATTGTCGAATCACGTAACCTTCACTGGCGAAGAGTACAGAAGAGGCATGGGTGCCGACTAAAGTAATGAACGGAAAAATAGAATAATAATAATAAAACTCACGTCGCGCCAGTGCAGCACGTTGACGAACTTCAAAGAATGATCCTTGCCCAAAATGACGGGACTGTCAGCTTTATTAAAGTATATGTCAACCTCTCGAAATCTATTGACATCGTTATATACTTTCTTGGCCACATATTTACGCAGATGCGTCACCGTTGCCAAGGCAGACAGTCGGAGAAATTTTCTAGGCAGAGCGGGCATTCCGTTGCAGCCTGGATCGAGTCGTACATTTACCTGATCATCATCTCTGTGATAATTTGGATCTTGGGAATGGGCACAATGTGCCGTGTCATAGTCTGGAACTGGGTCATCTTCTGATTTAAATCGAGTAAGATCTAAATTTTATGTTCGAAAAATAATCACTCTTCTAACATTATCACCTTCATTGGACGGGATATCCATGTCAATGTTGAGATAATATTCTTCTCTTCGTTTCCGTTCACCTATATTTAAAGAATATTAAATACAGTTTAAAAAATGTTAAAACTAACATTCTTTTAAATTAGGCACTAATTTATAGACAATTTCTTGCATTGTTCGATCAATACTAAGCATTGCATGATTAAACTGATATAAAAAATGAAATACCTAATGCAATTTTCCGGATGACTTAAATGAATGACAATTTTGCACTGTGGACAGTCATTATTATCCTCCAAATATTTTACAATACATGACTTGCAAACTAATATTAATAATATTTGATAATAAATAGAAAAGGCAAAGAAACTACAGGTATGTAGACATTCTGTGACAGAAACTGCGTCAATTAAATATCCCTTACATATGAAACAGGTGATAAATTTATTTAAAGAAGAAACTTTAATATTTTTCATATCTTTCCCATTATTACAACAGCTCTTACAAAAATTAAATAAATGAAAAAGAAAACAAGATATTAAATATTTAAAAATCGTATTAAGCTACATTTATTTAAACAGTCATTGGTTTGAAAATACAAATTTTTTTACAAAATCAAATTATTATGAAATAATAAATATACATTTTAAATAATTAAATTTTAAATCTCAAAAAATATTAGTTTAAAATTTATAAATTTTATTGAATCCAAAATTATTTTTAATATTAAGAATTAATCAATTAATTGAAGAATTTTATTTCTTTTCTCGAATAATATAGTCAATCCTGAAATTTTCCTTAATTGCTGAGTTAAAATAAAATGCTTTAAATTGATTGCTGCTGACTCAAATCAACGAACATTTGTGTAATTTCTTTATTACATATTTTTCAATCAGATTTTCTCTTGAAAAAAGGTGAAGATTTTGTGATGAGAGAAATTATGAATATGTTGAATAGAAAAGTATTGAGAGGAAATTATTTTTCCCCATGTGCTACTCTGACAAAATTATTAGAGGATTTTCTTATTTTTCTACACAAGTATCTTTTTTATTTTCTTCTGATCTTTGTATTTACATGACGAACTCCTTCAGATTTTAGCTAGTCCATATCAATAAATAACATCGATACATAAAACTATGAACCATGAAAAGATCATATTTAAAATGAAAATATAAAACATAAATTGACTTGTATTCGTTAAGCTTTTAAATTTATGGCTTTATATTTTCTTTAATATTAACAAAAATTTTATTCTTTTTAGTCTTTGTCCATATATAATCTACCGATATTTCAAATTTTACAATAAAGTGAAGCGAATCCTGGCAATAATATTTATTTTAAATAATTACTGAAGGAATAATCTCATGAAAATCATTTCTGCGGAAAATATAACTGCGTCTATACAACAAATGTTTGTAATATCAAAAAATCAAGATCACGCTCAGACTCAGAAACACACACATGACACTTAAAAATTGAGGTGAGAAATGAATGTCAAGAGGAGGTTTTTATAAAGTAATAGGTATGTAATAGTTTATTTTGTTTTAAAATCAAATACAAAACAATGAAAGGCGATAGAACCACAATTAATAATCTGCGCACTGACACAATCGATCGATAAAAAATCTTCAACGCTCCTGACAAAAATCTGACATATCCCACGTTCCCTTTCTGGTACAATCGATCTCATCGCTCAGAGACAAAATGATAGACTTCTCCTTCTCGTCAGAGGACGACATATCAAAACAGTTGACTGACGGGGTCTGCGGCTGTCCGTATCGCCTTGAATAATCGAGTTGGGCTCCTTCAGACAGAATGTTGTAGTTCTTCATGATCTGGTTTATGTTCAAAATATCTGTGTTGTTGTCAACGGTCAACAGGTGATCGGGATAGAAATATGTGTTATCTTCGGCGCTGTGTTGTTCGGCTTTGGTATCGAGAAAGTCGTCTGGTTTGTGTCCCGTGCCAAATTGACTGAACTGATTATGGCTAGTGGAATTTGTGTCATTGGAATAAGCTTTGTAACATTCCTCGGACGTTTCTGGGTACTCGATAACATTTTGGTTGTATTTAAATTGAAGATTGACACGGTTCCTTGATTGAATCAATAATGAGATTGAAAAATCAATTGTTTATCAGCTCACTTTAAGTAACTATGCAAGAACGTCAAATAGACTAAGGGGTCGTAAAAAATAAAATACCAAAATGATGTCCCATCAATCACACTAATCAATCAATAATAATAATAAGTAAAAGTATTAATAATGTCTTACCAAAGTCCAAAGCCTATGTGTAAATAAAACAGAATACTTCCAATAGCTTGCACTATATACAGAACCATTAACGTTCCACAATATATGTAAAATATTCTTTTAGCTGAATAGAAAAATTAAGATTAATGGAAATTTTTAAGACAATTAATAATAATAAATTGCTAATAAAAATAATATATCAGCACTGATTTAATTATAAAAATTATTATCGAAAGCCAAATTGATATTATTGTATGTTTGGGTAGGGTACGTAGTCAAAAACCTGTAATTTGCAAATCTTTATGAAATTTACACATCATAATTAGAAAATTAAAAGTTAGTGGTCAATCGAAAAACGTAATAAAGCAAGGTCAGATCGAACCTATCCTTGAAAAAAAGCAAAAACCTGAGAACTCGATGCGAATAGAGTTTTTTGTTCGATTCAACTACGTTCAATTGGTTATTTTCAGAAATGTCATACGCTATATATAGTAAAGACAAAACACAACTAATATCAAGATGTCAAGTCTGAATTTTGACATACATGGAATCAATAAATTTTAATAAATAGCTTACAAATATTGATTCAAAGTCTATTTTAAACGGAATATTATTATATATGCTATACGTTTCCAATGAGAAGAACACCCTGGTTCACTCTAATATTGAATTTAGAAAATTTTTATTCATATTTTATAAAACCTTCAAGTTGAATATTTTATTTAATTAAATGTTAATGTTTATATTAAAATAAAAACAAAAAAGATTTTTTTATGAAGTTAGTACGAACAAGAAAATTGATTGAAAATCAGATAAATATTGATAAACGGAAAGAGCATTCTATTCAAATGTCAGATGGCATAGATTTTTAAAGTTCCAGAGAAGATTGAACGAGTTTGATTGGTAACTAATAATGAATCCAACGCCCGGGTAATATTATCATTTATTTAAATCTTTGCATAACTCTCTCAATGAGGTAAAGTTCAGTTTTATGCAGGGATGTGTAGAATATTTAATAAAATTTTTCATCAAAAATCCAAGAATTTTTTTTTGTCAAATAACAAAAGATTATTGACATAAAAGGTGCTTATATGGTTTAAATAAATACTTTTATTTTACTTTTTCTATTTAATTTCAATATTTTTATAAATACAAAAAATCTTTTTTCTCCACCAAATACAGTAGACGAAATTGAATTAGTTCCAACATGATCATCTTAGATAAAAGGAAAACAAATGATAACATGGTAATTCAGCCGTTATCAAAAATAGGATATTAATATGTATGAATAAAATTCCTTTAACCCTTTCGCTGCTCCACACGTATATATTCGCAAAAAAAACTTGTGTATCATACGCTCCCGACGAATATTTTCGCGCTTAGTTTTAAATTAGTTAGCTGCTCAATACGACTATTTTTACTATGTATTATTCATGTTTTCTGCTCTATACGATTATTTTTGCTGTTTAACCCTTTCGCTGCTCCACACAGCGAAATGCGCACAGCAGGCACAAAATCTCAAAACGAATTGCGCAGCGAAAAGGTTAAAATGGCTCGTAGACCAAAGGGACCTGAAAAAATTGTAGAAGTTGTTCATAAATTAAATTATAAAAAACAATCAATATTATTATTGATTTTTAAAATTTTTAATAAAAATAATTTACAGTACAAATCTATACAATCGCCGAATTCTAAAAGGAGACCCCAGTAGTATATAAAAAAATAATTGTCTCGATTAAAATAAAATGTGGTAACCCGATATCCTTTTCTTAGTCATTTATACACACTGATTACATATTTAGGCAACATAAAAAAATACTAGGTCATTTCAAAAGTTTTATTCCGATTTTGAGACAATGTATGTTGTGTAAAATTTTTTATTTTAAAAATTTATTCACATAATGAAAGGAAAGCAAATGATTTTGTTCTCATCTTTAGGTGACGACAAAAAAAACTAATCATAAAAATTTACCTTTAAAATTTGGAATTTTGTTTATTGGTCTTCCTGGTTTTGAAAAATAAAGAATTATTATGTAAAATGTTATTAACTCCAAATTACATTGACCATGAGAACTTGAATATTTTTTCTGAAAGTTTTTTTCAACCAACAGGTACTGTAGTTAAACTAATTATGTATTATATATTAAGTTAGTGTGGGGTAATGGCTAATTGTGACCAACACCCAAATCCCTCAACGGTGGTTTTGATTTTTTCAATGTCCCCTGCTCTCCCAACTTTGAAACAGATTTTTAAAAATATCGAATACCGAATAAACTCACTTTGATTTTGTATATTTTTCAATTTTATGAATACCGAATGTCGAATAAACTAAATTTGGTTTTGATTTTTAATTTTATGATTTTTTAATGGTTTTTATGATTTTTATGAATACCGAATATAGAATATAAAATAAGTCTAATTTGGTTTTAAGTTTTTCAATTTTATGAATACCAGATACCGAATATCGAATAAGCCCAATTCGGTTTTGATTATTTTCCACTTTTTGAATACCTAATATAGAAAAACCAATGTTGAATGCTGCAATACCACAATATCAAATACGAATATGGAATTTACTTGTTATTGGTCGCAATTAGCCATTCCATCACTATTTGCAAACCTTTTCAAATTTCAATTTTTAATTTTTAATTAATTTTGCAATGTGTCAAATTTTCAATTTTTTAATTTCTACAAATACAGTTTATAAATTTTTGATTTTATAAATTTCAAATTTTAACCCATGAATATATCATTTTATTTTTTTAAAAATTAATAAAAAGTATTTTTGTGAGGTTTGTAATAAAAGTATTTCAAAATATAATAAGAGTAAAGATTTAAATATAATTTAAATATTAATTATAATAGTAGAATTTAGAAAAATTTAAATCTCTTGGTCAATTTATTAACAAAATTTATAAAAGTTTAAAGTTATTTCATAATTGTTCAATCTATTCAATTCCGGCCATTATCAAAATATAATCATAATT
>JBBMKC010218643.1:0-12422 GCA_037834085.1 Bipalium vagum
CCATAATTTTTAGAAAGGTGTATATTAACACCTGTTTCATCAAGAAACACAAGATTATCGTCAGAAATAAACTGAATTTCTTCCCTTCTACATATATTACATAAAATATCTAATAAAATATATTATTTCAATACTTATTATGCAATTTCGTCTTCCATTTTGAAATTCAATATTAATATATCAAGAATTTTGATTATTTTAAACAATGAAATTTTTATATAATACTGAAAAATTTTAAACATAAAAGTGAAATATTTTAAATATAATACTGAAATATTTTAAATATAATATTGCAATACTCTGTATATTTAATAATTAATAATAATAATAATTATTATTATATTTTTTTTCAATGAATTTATAATTTTTATTTAATGAAAATGAGTTATCTATGAAAAGTTTTGTTACATCGGTATTCTACTTTTTTTAATCTTGAAGACTTTATTTACAATATTTTCTATCATCTCTTACAAAAAATTAGAAAAATTATATAAAATAAAATAATAATAATAATAATAATAATAAAAAAATAATAATAATAAGATACAATATTTTATGAAATTAAGATTGTAAGTTAGATGACTTTAATTTTTTAGCATAAAATTTCTAAAATATATTATCAAAAGTATTCTACTTAAAGAATTAACCAATAATAAATAAAATAATAATATAACATATATTATTTTAAAATTTAATAAATAAACAAATTTTGATCTAATTTATGAAGTTTATCTTCTGTGACGTGAAAATTGAAACTTTCAGACTCTTGGGAATTGCTTTTAGGTCATTAAGTTGTTTTGAAAATTACTTTTAATTTATCGAAATTAATTGCCTTAATCATAATTTTGACAACTTAAATAATGGTTAAAACATTTTTCTCGTACGTCGTGAAATCATATCATTTGATTGTTTAATTGTTATTTTTTTAAACATGAAAATTTATGTTTTATACATTTTCATCTTTTATTATTATTCAAAGAAAGTAAAGTACGAAAGATGAAAGTAGTATTTTTGATTTTAAGCATTTAAATGATGATAATAATAATTATTTGATAAAGACAATTTTGACTTTTTAAAAATATATCAAGGAAAAAATAATGTCCTTATGCTTTAAGATCTCACAAAAAGAGATCTTATGAAATAGTATGAATAAATATAATTGTAAATGAGAAAGAAACATTATCAGAAAAGTAATGAAATAAATTCATGTTATATTTATAAATAATAAATAAATTATAAAAACAATGAAATATTGATTTCGAAGACTTAAACAAATGTATATCATTAGCAAAAATGAAAAATTGTGAAATGAAGAAATTTTTTATTAAAAAAACTACATTTACTAAGCAATTTTTATTTATTACTGAAAATTATTTAGTGCTTTATTTTCATTTAGTCTTATTTTATTTTGATTAATGATGACGAATATATTCTATGAAAATGATAGAAATAAATTTATTTTATCGCAATTTTTGGATTTTTTACCCTTTTCATACTCCCAAAGTGACGTTTGTTTAGTTTTTCAAAATTATCACATGTTACATCTATTTGTTATATCTTTTTAGAATAGATAAACAAAAATGACCCTGTGAATATCAGAAAGGAATTTAAACGAAATTTTTATATATTGTTTATATAAAAATATTAAGTTATTTATTAAAATCAAAAAGTTTAATGTATTAGGTATCCAAAAGAGTAGTTGCGTTTTAATTAAATTATTTAATCATTTAATTTAATCATTTAATTTAATTTAATCATTTAATTTAATCATTTAATTTAATCATTTAATTTAATCATTTAATTTAATCATTTAATTTAATCATTGTATGTATCAACTGTATGTTTGGTGAATTTGTAAAGGAATTATTCATCACGTGTTTCTAAAAATGAAAAAAACTCTTACCGCCGACATTTATTGTGCTCAATCAGAATCTTATTTTAAAATTTTCTTTTATTAAATTCAAATAGTTTGACATTTTCCTTTATTATTTTTTAAAAATTTTAAAATATTATACTTTACATTATTTAAGATATTATTGGAAAATTAAAAATCTCGCGTGAAAAAATAAAACCTTTCGTTTCTTGAAAAATAAAATCTCATTAATTTCAATATTGCTTGGAAATATTTTGCTTTATATTTATTAATACTTATTTCCAAAATTTTAATAAAAATTTAATAAGTATTTTTCTTAAAATCACTTATTATTAAAAAACAGGAAATAATTTTTGAAATAAAACCTGTGCTATATATACACAAATGAAAAATAATGATTATAAAATTATATTTCATTCTTATTGATTATTTTCTTTTGTTTATTTTTGTAATTTTAAATAGTTCCCGTTTCTCTATTTTGATATTGATTTCGTACCCTTTTCATAGTACTACTTTCAATATACAAAGATTAAACGTTTTAATAATATCGCACCCCAATATTCCTGCTTGATTTCATTGTTATTTATTGTTTTATTGACATTGTTTGATATTGACTTTATGTTCAGAGAGCGATAAATTCTGTTGACAGTATTAAGTGTTATAATTAAAACTATTGATTAAAATATGTTTTTGTATTGAATTCAGTTAAAAAAAATTATAGATAAAATAAGTGCTCATTCTGCTGACTACAGAATGGTTTTGAAAATTTTATTAAGAAGGTATGAAATAAATAAAATGAACTTATGTTATTTTGATAAAATTTGATTATTGTGACAATTTTGTTTTAATTTGACTTTAATGAAAATATAAGATTAACCAAGGGAAAGGCTTATATTCATTACAGGGCTTGAAATTTGTTATTCAATAATTAGTAATAATAATAATATTTTTATTATATTGCTTAATTGTTGATAGTATTTTGTTTTAATATACCTTTAAATTTCCGGGTAGTCATTGTTATTCAAATATAATTCTATCATCATACCTAAATAGTACTGATGTTAGCATTACTTAGATTGATTGATTAATCAATCATGATTAATCAGTCCTTAGTGATAGATTGAGGATGGTGTTTCATTTCTCAAAAAATATTTACTCAAAGGTCAAAGTTCATGATTAGAATTTTATTAGGATTGGTAAATTGAAAGTTAATTTTCTTGAAAGATTTAAATCTACTTATTATATTTACACATACCGGTTGTATCAAAACCAAAGGAAATAAGCTTGTCTGTCAATTTTGTATGAAAAATATTTTAAATTTAGGTATAAATCTAAATTTAAAGATTAAATTAATTCGACTTTACTATGACAATGGAAATACCTCTTAAGCTGCAATTAGATAAATCAAACACCAAAGAGATTTAAATAAGGATGCATGTACATGTTCTGCATTATATTCCACAATTGCATCGGATAGTTTTACCAACCATGTTTAAGTATGCACGCTCTATCACTTCAAAAGCTTCAAGGTAGGATATCCTGATATTGCTAAAACCAGAGACAAAATTTAACTCGTTAATCATAGGCACCTGGTTTCAGTTTATGAAGGAGCTGCATTTTAAAAAATTTTAACTTCTCTTCTTTTAAAATTCATTGAGCCAAGCCAGGTGAAATAGTAGTTTTCTGTGATAATTTTCGAATGGACATATTACCATCTATATCAGCAATTGAACATTTAATAGCTGCTTTACCTTCACTAAACGCCACCCATGAGGTATAGCTCCAACACCTCCAGCTAGCTCAAACTTTTTCACAATGTGGATAATGTCAAACATGTACATGGGTTCTTAATTAAAATTCTGGTTTAAGTATTTGCAGCTTTTTGTCATAATAAAATCGAATTAAGACAATTTTCAAATATAGATTCATAACTAAATTTAAAATATTTCTCATCGATATTTCATTTAAACAAAATCTACTTTTGTATAGTTTCTAAAAATATGGATTTAAATAAAATATTTTCTCATACAAAATTTTCATACAAGTTTATTTTCTCGGTTTTGGTACAACCGGTATTCATATGTTGAAGGTTGCACAATAAGTAGGAATACTGATATATCACATCTCACCGAAAGACTTTCAAGTTTTGCTTTGGTATTTTTTCATTTCAAAATTAGTTGTTTCTGTTGATAATAATGACCATTACTTTCTTTCTAATGATCATTGTATAACCTTTCAAAGAGAATGATTCTCTCAGATGACCAATAATTTTATAATAAATATTTAATTAATTTCCCCACCCATTTTCACCATTACATCCTGTTAATCCAAAATGACACTCATTAATATCTTCTTTAAGTGAGATTCTGATTTCGGTATTGTTGTAGAAGAAAACCTTTGATGTTTTGTGGATTCTCGCATAGTTTCTGTTATTTTCTCTCATATCAAAGACATTGAGAATGATTTTTTAACCGTTAAATATCTAATTAACGAAATCTAGAGTTGAATTGATTTCTGTTCTGACTTTAAATCCAGAAGAGTTCAGAAAAGGAACATATTGTTTTTGTCAATATGATCCGTGAGGTTCAATACGTTACAGAAACTACATTTTAATAGATCAACAAATATTTCAAATTTTATTGTTGGGTTTCAAACTCAATATTGTCAAACAAATATGTTGATGATCTCTTACTGGTTATTCAAACGAAAAATAGCAATACAAAAAACCTATATCCTACAAAAAGTAATTTATAAGTTTCTTTTACATAATATACACAGCTTATATTATATAAATATATTAATATATATTATATTAATATATTATATAAATAACCGGACTTTATTGATACACAGTAAAATAGAAATTTTATTATCTATGAAAGATTATAATTATTCAAAATAGGTTCCATGGGATTCGATACAACATATATACAATATTCAAACGATCTGTTTTTTGGTCCACATTTAATGCATGGGGAACAAACTTGGCACAAACCTTTCTTATACCAAAATCTTTAATTAAACTTGTGCAAATGGTAAAGACACTTATATTTAATTCTTCTGGTAACATTCTCACAGCCATTTTACCACTAGAATCAATGATTTCTCGTACTTTTTCCACCAAATGCGGACGATTTTCAGCATCCGGGCTTCCAGGCTTTTCATCATCATTTAAATTATCACGACCATTTTTAAATCGTGTACACCATGTATAAACTTGTGTACGAAACATGCAATTATCAACATAAAATTTTTGCAGCAATTCATAAGCCTATTTTTTTCCGATTTTAAAAGAAAATTTATAATTGCTCTTTGTTCCATTGTAAATCTATGACATAAGCATGATATATACCTTCATTTAAATGCAAATAGAATTCAAACCTGTTACTCGAATAAAATAAATTTTGATGATTTTCAAAGATGAATGATGTAATTTTAAATTAAAGATTAGTTTAAACAAATGAAACTTTTAGTAAGTGATTTAAATCAAAAGTCCGGTTACTTCTATAATACACCGTGTAAATATTTTAATAATGTTCTCCAAACGTTTTTCCCAAGTTTTTAGTCGTAATATTCTTAATTTCTTTGAAAGAGAGAAATAATTTCATAACCACAACTAAGTTCTCAAAAGCGCATCTTTCCCACTCTTATTCATACTCATTTAGAAAACCTAAAATATATTTTTTACTTTTGCAGAATTTTCCCACCAATTCTTCATATTCCTTTTCAATAATTACTGTAAAAGTTCTTTCTCAGAAGTACTTTTCATATTTATCCAGGTTTTTCGTTTGAACACGCAATCCGTCTTGGCTCATTGTTACGCAGTCCAATATTCCGAGTAATTTGGAATTGTTTCAAGTATTCTTCAAAGCTCCTGTGTTCCATCTTACAAATTTCTCTGAAAGTAAAATATTGAACAGAAATTAAATTAACAAATAATAAATATTAAAATATTTAATTACAATTAGATATTTTGAGAATAACAATAATTAAAATTCACAAATCAAATACATATAGAGAAAAATATAATAAAAATATAATTGACTCGATGAAAAATATGTAAAAATTGATTTTCATTTTTTTTTTCAAAAAAATTTTTCTAAATTTTCTGTTAAATTTTTATTGCGTGAAACAACTTTCATTAATTGAAATCAATTGATACAAATCCTGTACAAGTTTTAATATTTTTTTCACCATTTCTCTTTCTGTAACAGAACTGCAGGATAAAAATTAATTATTCAGTTTCATGCGAAATTTTTAATAATAACAAAAAATATTCTCTTATCGCAAATATATTTGCTAATCTCTGAAATATTTATTTTCTCTACATTATCAAATCGATTTGATAAAATAATAAATTAGATAGTTCTGATTATTAATTTATTTTAATATTGGGTTTTTCTCTATTTTAAATTAATCAATTTCTAATTTTTATTATTTATTATAAATTTATATATTTATTTTTATTAAAGAAAACAAGAATTTTTTCACTAAAAACTTTGTTTTACTGTAGTGACTAAATTATGTTTCTACATGAATTTTATTCTGTCAAATAAATACCGAAGACTTTCAATTATTTAAAACCAAATGTAAAATGTATATCAATAACGTTGTACCTATTTCCATATGTTAAATGTTTTTTTCTATATGGTATTCAGGGTTTTTAACTTTGTTTTTTCAATCTTGCATAAAAACCGTGATGTTTAAAATGTTCTTATCATATGTGATATATCGATCTGTTTCAATCATTTCAAGCACCATCTATATTAGATGCTGTAACGGACTACTCCCGCGACATTTGTCCTCCAGACTTATTCACCAAGATTGGAATTTTTGCGAACCATTTGTAAACGCCGCTTTTTGACTATACTTTATTGCAAAAGACTAAATGAAATCGATCTAGACATTAATTTTGTGTAAGACTACGTTTTATAACTATTATTTTCCCTTGAAATTTTCATATTTTATATGTAATTTCCAATTAAAATTAATTAATTTACGGTAATCAGTTGACTGTGAAATTTAAAGTTTTTGAGACAGCATAATTGCTTGTCTACCGAGTTTCTGTCAAAATCTGTTTGATTCGAACGTTTTTTTATTCTGAGGTATTTGTTCTGTCACTATTTTGCTTATCCAAAAATTAATCTTTTCTGAAGTTTTTCAAAAAATTTTGATAGTTTTCTTTGGAATGTAATTGTCGGAAAGCAAATTTCTTTAATTCCTTTTAAGCAGCACTCGCAATTGTAACTTTTTAAAAACAAAAATATTTAATAAACATATGTTCTTCATGACCAATTGATTTTTCGATTTTTTTTTCTAGTCTAAAATTAAAATTGTAATTTAAATTTTAATATACGAATATAATAACCTATATTAAGCTATTAAAACAATATATATTGATAATAATGATTAAATACAGATTTATTTAAAGTTTCTTATCTCAAATCTTGCTTAAATTTGCCTAATAAAGCAATGTTGAATTCCATAAGTTACAAAACACGGATATCACTTAAGGTAACAGATTCCAAAAACTTTCCTCGAACCCAACGTGTTATAAATAATTTGATTGAATTTGAATTTTTGAGTTTTTGAAAAGATCTGGTGTGTCAGGTTTATTAAAAATTCGAAAATGAAATTGATATAAAGAAAGTTGAAAACTCTAATATTTAACTTATTCAGACCGACTTTAAATATCTTTTCATGACACAAATCATAATAACATGAAGGAAGTTTTAATCGAATAATATGATTTAAGTCACTCAAAAGCAGTCAGAACATTTTATTAAATTTTTTTTAATTGAGAATAATTTAAGAACCTATTGTTCCGAAGAAACATTTTACTAAACCATTATTTGAACTAAGAAATTTGGACTGTGAGAGTTATTATTTGTGATGCAATTGATATGAAACACATAATGTACAAACTTAGCAACAATCTTTGAAATGAAGAAATGATCAATCACAAATCAAAGTCAGTAGCAGAGAGAGAATTCTTTTATCATCATGAATTCCTTTATGACAAGCAAATAGTCAACAAATAATGTTAAGTGGACTTTATGAGAAGTTTGAGAAAAAATGTATGCATGAAAGAATAGTTTTTGAATGATGCATCAATGCAATTCATCATAATGCGCATCAATCCTTAGAAAAGACGTTTTGTTGAAGAAAAATAAAATATCATCAGCTAGGCACCATATAGAAATTATGGCTCCTTGTGAAAATCAAATTAAAACTCAAAGGAAAATGATTTAGTCCATTAAAGTCGAAAAAAGTGAATAGAAATAATTGACTTTTATACCGAAATATTAGTTTTATTATTCCCCGGAATAAAATTATTTCATCAAATGGAACCCAATTTTAATGCTTGATCATAAAATTTAATGGTTAATAGTTTTAGATTATATTAAACTATTATACATACTATATTTGACAGCTTATATGGATATTATTATTATATTATTACTTGATAACTTGACAATATCACAATAACCATTAATTTTCCCAATACACAAAATTGCACAATATATGTCAATTGTGTTCACAAAGTGTACCAAGATTAATAACCCAATAATCAACAGCTACTACGTCGTAACAAAAGAATCAATATCAAACAATATATTATTATGATTAAAATAATGAACTATCATTTTAACGTTGATAGTCTGTAAATCAATAAGAAGAATCACAATGGCAATAAAGAAACAAAAAAATAATGCAAGCCAACCGAGCTCCATGAAACCCGAGCACACTGTTAAACAACTGGACTACATACTTGACTTTATAAAATTCTACGATCAATTCTTCTTCCAAAGTCTGTTTTAAAATTGTTTTGTACCATCTTAATGAAATCGGTAGTGTAAAAAAATGGAAATATTCCATCATGTTACTAAAAATAATTTAAGCCTCTGAGTCATTTCTACCCCTCCTTTAACAGAAATAGCTTCGACGCATTTCTTGATAAAATAGTAAAAGGTAAACATAATCACAAAATATCTGCAAAATCGGAGATATTTTATAAATAAAAAAGGATATTTTTTCTGCTATTATTTTAATTTTCTTAAAAATAATTTCCATTTTTTGCAAGCATTCCTCGAAAGAATTTAGAATCATTTTCGATAATAAAAATAAATAAATAAAAAAATTGATTAATAAATAATCCCATGGATTTCTTTTAATGATTCAAATTATTAATATAATCCCCTCGTCCAATGGAAGCGAAGAGGCAATATTATATGAAAAACTGATGTTGGGATCTCATTTATTTCCTGCAGATCAAACCAGTGAGCTAAAACAACTATACCACTAAAATTTCCCAAGAATAATAATTAGACAATTCAGAAATAATCGATAAAATATGTAGAGGAAATATTGCGGTTAAGAGAAAATAAATGATCTCAGAGATTAATGATCATTCATCCATTATAAATCATTGAAAGCAAATAAAGGAAAATGAGAATGCTACTTATCAAGACCAATTCATTATCAATTCAGTCACGCTAATTTTAATATGCATAAATTAAAAAGCTGAATAATTAAAGCAATGGAATAATCTCAACGAAATTAAAATTTCTTAGCAACCGTTGTCAAGACCTCATTTTAGTGAACGTCCCTTTTAAATATCAAATATGATATCGTGAAGTTAGGGATTAATTCTGTGATTTTATACTAACAACTTTGAAAATGTAAATAGTGAATAAGTTGTACAAATATAAATGAAAGTAAAATAATATCAAAGTAACATTTCGTTTTTTTAAATGTTTTTAGAGATTATTTAAAAATTGAAACGATTTAAACAAATGTGAAAAAAAGTAAAACAATTGAAAATATACAAAAAATCAATAGAAAATCAGCAAAAACTTAATTAATTCTTTTCAGATTGGTTTACCAGCTCTTTTGTCTGGAATGACTTTGGGAGTTCTTATGAGATTTGATGAAACCTTGTCTTTCAACTCAAGATGGAAAATGTTAATAATTGTCATTATTAAGAACATTAATCATTATTTTGACCATGAAAAATTTTTAAGCTTTGATTTGAAGGAAAAAACCCCAAAGATTATCTCAGGTTTTCCTGCTTTTTTGAAAAAAACACCATTCTTCAAATTCAAAGATGGCCGGCTGAAATTCCATGAGATATATTGTAGATTGTTTAAATAAAGTGAAGTCATAAATATAAATTTTTTTATATTTTGTTAATTAATCTTTACGGTTTGTTTACTTCAAATAATTCATATAAATGTTATTAGCAAAACTGATTCAATTCAATATTCACTATAATTGAGTTGAAGTGACCACTTTGAGAGTTCTTACAATATCACTTGTCGTTTGATTACTGAGTTCTTCTCTGTGCTCCCGATATTTTCTTAAGCTGCTTTCTGATATTCTATGAAAGAACTCAAACGATTATTGATTTTTGAGTAAACTTTTATTTTTCCGGTTCCGATAAATCTAAGACTAATATTAGATACCAAAGAAGCTCATAAGTTTTCATTTTCAAAAGATTTTTTCTATATTTACATCTACAAAATCTTTTGAGAAATAAATTCCACGTTAGATCTCTAATTTTTCTTCCTATAATAATAATTCTTTTCTATATTATTGTTTTCAGTATTTTTGTTAGTTTTAATTGCGTAACATTTCTAACTTCTCAATATTTTTAGAATTGTTAGGAGGGTACATTAATTTTAGACTTCTAATAGCTTTTAATATTTATTTTATGACAAATAAATTCATTAAAATCATTCAAACTTTTTTGGTTGACCTTATCATTCAAATAGAAGTCATCCAATTTAAATCTGGTAAACCAGAATTTACAGTTTGACAACAATAGACTCCCACCTGCATATGTTTGATAAAGAATTTTATGTGCTTTTACTACTACTTTCCGTTTATCGAATAAAAAGATTAGTACGTGTCTGAAATGTAATTTTTACCTCTTCCTTTATTGCGCCTTCTAAAAGTGTTTAATTAAACAAATGGCATTGCCAAATCTATATAAACTTCCATTAGATGACACAGATATCTAAACTATTTTTTTATCTTGTCTTTATTACATAAAAATATAACTAACGTTTTTGTCTAATATAATTTCAGGTCAGAATTAATGCATCCTCCTCTATTATCAGTACATTCTATACCCAGTGGAAAAATAATAGAAACATTTAATTAAAATATTAATAACATAATTTTCTACATTCCTGTACGTGTATTGGTAAATTAAGATAGGATTTATTTTCTTTCTTCAAGGGGCACTATTTAAACATCAGTTTTATGTATTAAATAGTAACATAAGTCTCCGAGATTCTTTTATCTGATGGTTTTGTTGGTCACAGTAATTTAACATTACATTCATTCATATGAAAGATCGTCTTCTCTACAGAACCACAGTAAAATTTTTTATATATCATTTCGTGATTTTAATTTAAGATTTTTGAAATACAGTGCCAAGTTGATCAAAAAACACTGCTACCCATTCGTTTTTTTAATCTAGGTCAGAAAGTTGCAGAAATTCTTGAAATTTGTGATGTTTTCGAAAAAAAATTTTTCACTTGAACAACTGCAAAATTTTGGTAATGTCGATGATGACCAAATAGATCGCACTGGTGAAAGATGATGGTCATCAAACATTCAGAAATGTGTTTCAGGTTATGAGCATCAATTCAATCCACCATCTAAAATCAAAAGGGTATAGTCAAAAAGTGGTGCTTGTGTGCAGCCCTTTCATCGGCTTAATTAAAGAAAGTCAGTTCAAAATCTTGTTTGACACCAAGCAACAATATACCACAAAAGAAGTTTCTTTATCCAATCATTAATGGGATTAAAAGATAAATAATAATAAAATTAGTGGTTTTTTATAATTTATAATTTTATTTTTATAATATAATTTTAATATGAAAATATAAAATTTATATTTCTAACCTAGTTTGGGTAAAGTTTTGAAACCACACTTACACTACCACACCTTAATGTTCCTTCCTTTATAAAACATTCAATCTTTTTATTAATTTTTTTGTTTATAAGCGTTCAAAACTGTATTAACACCATAAATCATTGAAGAAGTACATGATATTGATTACGCCTTAAATTTCTAATTAAATAAATATTAAGCAATTTGTCTAAAAGATATTCCCTCTACGCACCTTTATAATACAACAAAAGTAAATTTTAAACACTTATTTAATCGAAGCAAAATACCAGTCTTAACAAAATGTCTCAACAATGTCTCGTCACTTCAACAAACACCGAAATATGCACAATTGAAAGTATGACAATAAATGATAATAAGTATGTATCAAAAAAATTACAGAAATCGACTGCTTAATAAAATAAAAGTTTAATATTGTTATGAATTTATTGTGAATGTACTGAAATAGATAAGAATATATGTATGACATTCTCACAGTTTCATCTGACTCGGATCTCTCAGTGATCTGTGCTTATTTTATTTCTGATTATTTTATTATTATGATTATTTATTATTATTATGATTATTTATTATTATTATTATTATTATTATTATTATTATTATTATTATTATTATTATTATTATTAT
>JBBMKC010218654.1:0-12420 GCA_037834085.1 Bipalium vagum
GTTTGGAAAAATTTTGTTCAAAACTATTGAAATGCGTCTATTTAAAAAATAAATTTATGATGTTCACAAGATTAAAATTATGTTATTATATAATATTTTAATTTCAAGTTCTGGCCAGATTGTTCATGATTACCTCCATTTTCTTTATTTTCTGACTATTAGCTAGTATCATTAACCACTTGTAGTCCCATATACATTATATCACCAGTTTAATCTCACAATCCCGTTATATAATCAATTAAACCTCACAATCCTATTATACAAGCAATTTGATCTGACAATGAAGTTGTCAGATTAAATTACTCCAAAACTTCAGAATTGGACAGAAATAAGACTAATACGGATTAATTTTTATTAAAATAATCGGTAATAAAACATAATTAAGAGAATTTGGTTGGTTTAATAAGAATTTTTTAAGCTTTTCATAAGAATGAATAACTTCTTCGAAATTAGAGCATGGTTCAGTTTCATCAGACTTCTAGATGGGAATTTTTGTCTAGAGTCACAAGATTCATGTTTTCTGCCTCAAGTAAATCCATTTTACAGTACACTCATTTTCAACAATCTTCATGTCGAGAATATATTGTTGTGAAACAGGGTCTGACACCTCAATCATATTAATTAAATGATCGTAATCTGGAATTTCTATACTAACAATTTCTGTTTGCTCACAATCATCATTTTTATCAGTAGTATATCCACAGTGTTTCCAACAGTTTTTAATTGTTTCTTGTATTACTTCATTTTAACTCCATGAAATATAAATGACGCCATATCTGATATTCATCTGTTTGTAAAGGTCATGTTCATTATTAGTGCCATTAATTTTAGATGCAATATTAGAAAGCAAAAAGTGGTGACATTTTGCCTTAAAACTTCTTATAATATCACCATCAAGTGGCTGTTTTTTTAGTCGAATTTTTTGGAAGAAATATTATGTCTATGTTAGTCAAGATAACATTAATCTTGTGACTAGTGTCAATTATCTAATAATCACAATATCTTTCTTTTTTTTTCTTCATAGACGCATCAATATCAATATCTTTTCTTTATCTTTAATATAATTAAAGATATTTGCCTATTAACCTGTTTCTTAAATTCTCTTGTAAAAGTTTTGGATACTCCTGTATGTTTTACATTGAGGAGAAGTATTGTAAATGTCGAACAATCTCTGTTTTTCCCTTTATTGATATTGATTTATTCATTTTCCTATAAAATGTTATAAGTAATGCTAAATGTATGTTTAAAAATATTTACATAACAAACATTACAAAAATTATTTTAAAAATTATTGTTAAAACAAAAAATGGTATATTTTAGGTTGTTCACGTCTAATTTATTGCATTTTTTATTTAATGCTAACTATAAGAGGATGCTAAAAATAATGGGGTGAAAGTTTGATGAGGTTGACTGTATTAATATTTATAATAATAAAAATTAACTTTTCTTACCCCTTCAGCAAATTTCATGTAAATATAATATTTGTCCCGGTTTGATTTCTCCCCAATATATTCCACTATATTCTTATGACTAAGAAATTTTCTGTATTGACCCAGATTTTCTTCAATACTTTTCCCGTCATTACCGGTCCCTTTTCCCTTTAGCAATATCTTGACTGCAAATTTTTGCATAAAATCAACATTTCCGTAAACTTTTCCGTAACTGCCTTCGCCGACTTTGTCAGCTGTTTTGGACATTTTGAAGCAGGCGGCTAAACAATTGAAAAATCAACAATGTCATAGTACAAATTTTAAAAATAATATTATTCTTTGACATGACCAAAAATAGTATGATAAATTTACTAAATGGAGGAGAGTCCTAAAAAGTTTTGAAAATATTTGGTATTTCACTGAAGATCAATTAAATATGTAATTTTAAGGGTTTTCGAAAATCGTTTAATCTTCTCTGGACCTTTAAGAAATAAAGTGTGGATAGAATTCTTCTTCCTTGAATTGATGATCTCAGTAATTAGATAATATAATGAACAATAAAAAAAAGAATACTAGTGTTGTTTTTTGTGTGTAATGGTGTTGAGATTTACAGAGTGGCAGACAGTCCAGCAGCCATACGGATCCATTTGGGACGGTGAGACGTGTTTGTGTGTCTTGTGTCGGTACGTGTGTGTGGAGAGTAATTGGAGGAGGAATCGTTTGATTGGATATTTTTTGAAAAATCAAGATTGTTTCTGTATCTGTTTGTGAGTAGATTTGTTCAATATTGCCTGACTTGGTTGAAAGTTTACTCATCATTCATTGGTGGAATAAAAACAACAGGAACATGCTTACTTGACAGTAGATATTATGGATCGCAACAGTAAATCATCGCTGTTGTTCTGGCATTTAAGGAACATATTGATAGAAATATTTAAAAATTTATATATTTTCTGATACTGTTTCAATTATAATTGGACTCTATTTAAAAAAATTATTTTTTATTTTTATTTTATCATAACGATTATATCATATATTATTTCGGTTAATTATTTTTTGATAATAATAATGATTATAAAAAATGGAAAAATGTTAAATTATAATTATTGGTTTTCCATATTAAAATATAAATATATATTTTTATTGGTGATTTTAGGGAAACTAATCAATTTAATCATTCAGCTCAGGCGACTAAGGTTGGGTTGAACTAAATAATTGAAAGCTCCGGATTTCTGAGTAGGCAAAGCCAGAAGATGGAAGGTTTTCTTTGTTGTGATTAATTAATAGCCGATGGAGGAAAACTAGAAAGTATGTAAACAACTACCAGATTCCCCACAGTCAGAACAAAAATTAGAATTAAGCCAAAAACAAGGACAACCCGAATTGATTCAAAGTGATATTACTGTTAAGTACTATTTTTTGTGGTGAATAAATTGATTAGAACGAACCATTATTTTGCAATTTAAAGTCAGGATAAAATTTAGTTTGGTTAATATTTATTTGAATATTAACATTAGTGATGCTTTTCATATTCTTAGAATTGATTGATAGTAGATAATTAAGTTAAACATGACATTGTTGAAAGTGTTCTAACAGTTATGGAAGTCATATTTGTATGAAATTAATGACAGGCCTGACAAAAGATAAAGACTCACAATTTAATTTAAAAATTAATTCACGAAAGGAATCTTCCTCAGTAGCTTTCAACAATGCCTTTCTATCATCCTAAAAATATATTTTTGTAAATAATATATAAAATATAATTTAAACGTCGCCTTTTATAATAATTTTGATAAAAAAGATCCTGAATTCATAGAGATAGACTTTGGTTATATATTGAATTTCTTGTTTTTATTTAATAAATATTCATCAAATTTTGATAATTTTTAAGACAAACAAAATTTATAAATAATAATAAATAATAACTTGAAATAAGTCGAAATCAATCAAGAACTATATATATTTCTCAAAAATTATTAATCTTCAAAAACATAAAATTTCAAAAAAATTTATTAAGTTTAAAATAATATTTAAAGGAAAACCTTCAAAAAAAGAAATGTAAAATATATCAAAGAAAAATCATAAAACGTTATTCTAAGGTTTCTTCGGAGTTCTAGCTATAAATATTTTCAGAAAGCGTAAATCATCAATAAATTAAAGACATAAATTTTAAAAAATACATAAAATGATTTGATGATAATAAATAAAAAAAACTTCAAAAATTGTGGCATATTTTAAAATTGGTTTAATAAAAAATAATATTTTTTTACAAAATATGAATCAAAATGTTTCGATCAAATATAGTCGAATTCTAATTATATAATAGAATTAATAATAAATTATTTTTTTGTGTATCAATGTTCAATTGATTTACACACTGAGATTGATCTTTCGATGAAAATGAACAATAAATTATAAATATTGATCTTGTTAACTTTTAATATTAATGTGATACTAAAATTGAGTATTAATAATCTGGTTTATTTAAAATTTTATAATTAGTTGATATATGAATGTCATTCTTAATATATAATAAGTTTAATCAGATTATAAGATTAATTAAATCATAATTTAAAAGATAAAACAAAAGATTTAATAATAAAATTAATTGATATTACTAAAAATAAAGTATTCCTTATAAAGAATTTTAATTAAATCAATAATTAATTAATTAAATTTTCATAATTAATTCAATCAATTAAATATTAAAAAATACATAGAACTGAAAATCTATTGCTTTAATATATTTTTTATGGAAAATTTTATTTCTGGTTGAAAAATAAATAGAACATTAAAAAATTCAAAAATAATAAATAAATTACGAATTTCAAATCTCTTGATATTAATAAGCAAATTAATTAAATATAATTTAATAGTCTTTACATTAATAATTACAAAATTAAAATATCTTTTTTATTATCATAGACCAATGCTTAAGCATACACAAAATTCTGTTACTAATTTTAACCTAAGTTCAAACTGATAAAAAATTAATGGAATATGTTAATTTGATAATAAAATTAAGTAGATTTTTATAACCCAAATGAAAGAAATGTGATTTGAAAGTATATAAAAATATTAGATTGGCAAAATAGTAATGGACGAATTTCTTGAAGACATAAAAGACATTTGAAGCAATATATTTTTATCAAATTATGAAATGTCCATTTTCTACAAGAACCTGTAGAAAATGTTCCAGGAAACAAAAAATCGCCAGTCATAAAACATCTTTGGTTTATCTGCAAAAACTGTAACAAATCGAATTTGACGTCATCATCATTAGTAAACATTTTACCATTCCATAAGTTTTGAATGGTAATCGGAAGGAGTGAGGCTATATGGTGGATGTCGCAATACGTCTCAATAAATATTTTGGGCGAGATACGAAAGAAATATGCGATTTTACATTTTTATTTTGAAAACAATACCTTTACGGTTTGCCAATTTTTGGCGTTCTTAATGGATTTCCGTTCTTAATTTTGTCAACTGATCAATGTATATATCAGCATTCACTATTTGAAATGGTTGACAAAATTTCGAAGTATATGATTCTTTGATAATCCACCAAAAGCAAAGTATAACTTTCTGTTAATAATTATCACCCTTGACTGATTGTGTTGCATCATACGACTTGCACCACTATCTTTTCCGATAAAACATTATTGTAGTAAATCAATTTTTCGTCGCACGTTACCAATTCTTTCAAAAATAGAATATTTTTCTTGTACTTAACAAGCAATCACCAATTTCAAAGCTTTGTCTAATATAACGTTCCTAGAGTTGGCAAGGAATCCATTAATCGAGCTTTTTCACGTAAGCGACATGCTTGATATGACTTTCGATAATTACATGTGATATACTGCAATATTACAAGTTTGGTGACGATCTTCATCGATTAAGTCTTTGATCTTGTCATCATTCAAATCTAGTAGAGAGCAACATTGTAGTGAAAAATCACTCCTAAAACCAATTCGCACATGAAATTTCTAATTCATTCTCGCCATGTTCTTAGTATATTTTTTGCAACCAATGATGCATATTTTCCTGTCAGATAATGTGTGTTTTGAGCTTTCATATAAAAGCTGACAAATAAAAAATGTAACAAAGCAGTTTATGAAATTAACTTACTGATTGATATTTGAATACATCGCCTATTTTTCACTATTATTAACATAATGATTAATTTTTAAAAATACTGTTAAATTGAAGTTAAATGTCTTTATGTAAAATCGGCAATGACTTTCTTGCTAATTCAATAAAGGAATATTTCGAAATTAAATATTGAACCAACCTCTGATATTTCAATAAATTATTTTAGAAACTAAGTGATAAAAATAAATATTTTTAAATAATTATTTCTATTAAAACTGATTTTTTATTATTATATGTAGTACTATCATTGAAATCGAATGATAACCATGACCCATTACTTCACAAAAATTTTCACACTTGCAATTACTCTCAAGTAAAAACTGTACAACATTAGTATGACCATGAAGCCCAGCAATGTTGACAGCTCTCCAATTACCCTACACAAACATTAAATTGTTATATTATAAGATTTTTTTGTAACTTGTATAAAACAATCAATATCACAGTTTTCATTAAACAGAAACCTAACAATATCAACGAAACCTCGCATCGACGCAATATGAATGGGTTTCCAGTCACCCTATGTAAATTATTCATAGAATATGTATAACACAAATTAATTACTTCCACACATGCATCTAAATTACATTTGTTTGTTACTAGTAATTTAACAATATCAATATGACCAAAGAACGTAGCAATATGAATTGGTCTGAAATTATTCTAAATTGGATTAAAATTATATATTTATTTAAGATTAAATCAATAACTATGCCACATGCTTCAATATCACAACCAATTTCAATCAGAAGCTTAACAATATGAAAGAAATTTCTCATTGACGCAATATGAATGGGTTTCCAATTGTCCTGCATAATTAAAATTTCAAATAAAAACGGTATATTTCAATTACTTTTGTACATGCATCAAAATTACACTTTTTTGCCAAAAAGAGTTCTACAATCTCAATATGACCAAAGTACGAAGCCATATGAATAGCTCTTTTGTCATCCTAGTTATTATTAAATTTTACCTGTTGAGGATAAATCAATAACCTTATCACAAGCTTCAATATCACAGCCTTTATCAATCAAAAACTTGACAATATCAATATGACCATTGGTTGAAGCAAAATGAACTGGCCTCTTTCCATCCTAAATTCGTTATTAAAAATCGTGTATGAGAGTAAATCTCAAACAGCAGAGTTAGCTTCGACATTGTAACCCTTCTCAATCAGGAATTTAACAATATCAATATGGCCTTTCTCACAAGCCAAATGAAAGCATCTCATATCATACTAAGAATCCATTAAAAAATATTAATTGACAAAAAATCAATAACTATAGAATAAGCTTCGACATTGCAAGTTGTATCGATCAAAAATTTCGCTATATCAGGAGGACTATTCTGGATAAACATATCATAAAAATTGTATCTTTTTAAACTACTTTCTTTTTTGAATCAAATTCACGTTCGTTCTTAAACAGTAATTCCACAATTTCTAAATGACCAAAATAAGCAGCAATATCTATGGGTCTCCAATTATCCTAAAATCGTTATATATATTTTCTCTAAATCATAATTTACAAACTTGAGTACTTGCCTTGATATTGCAGTTATTTTCAATTAGAAACTTGTAGAGTTCAATATTACCCTTCTCGGAAGCAATGTGGATAGGTCTCCTATTGAACTATATTTCTTTATCAAATTTATAAGGAAAAAATTAAAAGATAACGTTGTCACAAGCTTCGATATCACAACCGCTCGTAATAAGGAACTTAACAATATCAATATCATTATTATCAACAGACAAATGAAGGGGTGTCGAATTATTCTGAATTTATTGAAAAGATATATTTAAAATTCAGTGTACATAAATAACCAAGTCAGAAGCTTCAATATCACAACCGTTTTCAACCAAAAACTTGACAATTTCAAACTGACCTTTCTGGGTAGCAAAATGAATTGGTCTCCAATTGTGCTGAATTTATCTTAAAACTTTCTATCAATATAATAATTCAAGAACACCTCATCACAAGCATCCACATCAAAATCATTGTCAATCAAAAATTTAACAATATCAAGGTGACCTTTTTCTGATGCCAAATGGATGGGTCTATAATGATTCTAAGTCACAATGAAAAAAAATGATAAATTCTGGTTACTATCTTAAATTTCTCCAAATCGCGTTTATTTGAAATAAGTAATTCTACAATTTCTAATTGACCAAACCATGCAGCAATATCAATAGATCTCCAATTATCCTATATTCCTTTTAAAAATATTGATAATAAATCACTAACTTTGGTGCATGCATCAATATTGCAGATTTTTTCAATAAGGAACTTAAGAATGTCTATGTGACCTTCTTCGGAAGCAAAATGAATAGGTCTCCAATTGAACTAAATTTTTCATTAAAATATTTATGTGGAATAAATTTGAAAAACATTGTCACAAGCTTCAATATCACAACCCCTCTCAATCAAAAACTTGACAATACCCAGATGACCTTTACGGGAAGCAAAATGAATAGGTCTCAAATTATCCTGAATACATTTAGAAATATTTGTAGAATAACTAAATTACTTTGTCACAAGCTTCAATATCAGATTCATTCTCAATCAATAACGTGACTATATCTAAATGACCATTGCCCGAGGCAAAATGAATGGGTCTTTTATTATCCTAAATTCAGTTTTAAAAAATTTCAGAAGAATTAAGTAACATTTGCCACAGCTTCAATGTCACAACCATTTTCAATCAACAATTTAACAATATCAATATGTCCATTCTGAGAAGCAATGTGGATTGGTCTCCATTTTTCCTAAATCTAATATAAAATATGCTGTCAGAATTAAAAGTAACTTTGACACAAATTCCAAAGTCACAATTATTCTCAATTAATAATTTCGCAATGTCTATATAACCATTCTGGCAAGCTAAATGAATGGGTCTTACATTTTCCTAAATTAGTTTTTAAAATATTTTACTCAGTTCAAATAAATAACATTGTCAAAGCATTCAATATCACAACCATTGTCAATCAATAACATGACAATGTCAATATGGCCGTTCTTGCAAGCAAAATGGATGGGCCTCCAATTATTCTAAACTCGGTATTGGAAAAAAAACATTGATTGAAAATAAAAATAACTTCATTGCACACTTCAATGTCAGAACCATTTCGAATCAATAAGTTCATAATATCAATATGGCCATATTCGGAAGTCAAGTGAATAGGTCGCACTTTATTCTGAATTAGTTTTAAATGATATTTATTGAAAATAGATAAATAACTTTGTCATAAGCTTCAATATCACAACCCTTCTCAATCAACAACATGAATATATCAGTATGCCCATTCTCGGACGCAAAATGAATGGGCCTCCAATTATCCTGAATTTATTTCTAAAATGTTTATAGATGATAAATAAATCACGTTTTTAGGAGCTTCAATATCACAATTACTCTCAATCAATAATTGAACAATATCAATATATCCATAATAGTAAGCAATATGGATGGGTCTCCAATTATCCTATATTTTGAATTAGAATTTCTTGAAAATAATAAAGTAACCTGGTCACAGACTTCAATATTACAATCGTTTTCAATCAATAACCTGACTACATTAATATGACCATTTACAGTAGCAAAATGGATGGGTCTCCAATTAAACTAAAATCATTAATGAAAAATATTTCTTAAGAATAAATAATAAACGTTTGCAACCGATTCAATGTCACAATCATTCTTAATCAATAATTTGACAATATCCATATGGCCATTCTGACAAGCAACGTGAATCGGTCTCCAATTATCCTAAATTACAGAATAAATTTTTTTATAACAAAATATAACCTGAACACAAGCTTCAATGTCACAACCTTGCTCAATCAAAATGCTCACAATATCCACATGGCCATTCATGGAAGCAAAATGAACGGGTCTCAAAATACTCTAAATTGATTATTAAAAAATAATTATCGACAAATAAAAAACCTTGTCACAAGCATCAATATCACAACCATTTTCAACCAACAACCTGACAGCATCAATATGCCCATTTTGTGAAGCCAAATGAATTGGTCTAATGTTATCCTAAATTTCATTTTAAAAGAATTTTACTGAAATTAAATCAAAAACATTGTCACAACTTTCAATATCGCAACGTTTATCAATCAGTAATTTGAGAATATCAATATGACCATTCTGACAAGCAAAATGAATGGGTCTTTTTTGATCCTAATTACAGATGTTTTCAAATGTCATTACATAAATTCACTAAAAATACCTTTCCGTATACTTCAAGATTTAGTGGCTTTTCTGCTAACACCTTTATAATTTCGAATTGACCACTCTCACATGCAACAAGAAGTTGAATGTCACTATCCTATAGATCCCATCAAAATTGTTGTTAAACATTTTAATGACACAAATAATAATAGAATCACAAAACAATATTTTTATAATAAAGAATCCCTTTCACTTAGAAAATCTTACAATTATATTTATCATGGTCATAAGGATACTGGTTAATATGCCACGAAAATCTAAATATAACTTTACTGAAGCCTAATATATAAAAAAATGTATAATATTTGAATTCGTTCAATGTCAAATGAGTTTTGAAATCTATGTTCCAAACTTTAAAATTAATTTTATCTTTTTATATATAATAATATTACACAATCAATTGATAAGGAACTAACCGTTAGATCCATTATAATTTACAATTATTTGATAACAATTTAATAAAAATATTTAAAATTGAATCGGAAAAAGGATTAATCAAAACAAATCACTTAAGTACTTTAATTATTGTTCTTCTTTCAAAATTTTGTCTTGCAAAAAATATTCAAAAATTAATTTCAAAAAATTTTATGGGATTAGAAAATTAATCAAACATAAATCATATCAAGTAACTAAATACGAAAATTTTGAATACGTTCATACTTTAAAGTACTTACTAAATAATTTTATTAGAAATAGGATAACATATTATTTTTTATAATTATAAAAATTTTGAAATTTGGAACCAAAAACTGTTCAAAATCTTGTTAAGACTTTAATGTGATATTTAAATTTTTGACTTTTTTATCTCTTCCATACGTAAGAAATGTTCGATCAAACTTTTAATTACTCTTTCATTATCTGTATAACCCTACTCCTACATAGTCTTTTAAAATGTTTTTAATCACACAATAACATTCCTCTATTTAGATTGTTGATCTCTCGTCCTGGTTTTCTTTGCAGAAAAACTACCCCAACAATCATAATCGTTGGTTTTGTTTGGGTTCTACTCTAACTTGATATTTTTATGTGTATCATGATATCATGCATTATATTTAATTGCGTACTAATCAAATTTCCATTTATAAAAAAATTTTTATAACAAATATTTGTTAATTATATTATTATAATAATAATTATTATTATCATTTATTTTTCATTTAAGTAAAAAATATGAATTCAAAAATAACGAAAACCATATTTTGTGAAAAATAATTTTATAGGATAGATTGTTTTTACTAGAGATTGGTAGAAAAAATCTTTTGCGATTTGACAATGAAGAAAAATTTCAAGAAATGAAAACGAAACTGGGGAAGAATTTTTTACTTAATTAAATATAAACAGGACAAACAAACATTTATAAAAACTGCCATTTCAAAGGACAAAGGCAATTTCGACTTCCCACCATATTGAACTACAGAAAGAGTTCATGGAAAATGAATTTATTCATATTTTAAGTAGAACTTATGAGTAAAACTTACAAAGATAAAAAAAGGTTATGGTCAACTGTTTTTAAATTAAATTCATAATTTTCTTTATAATATTCACATTATATTTTTTTTAATTATATTAAAAATTATATTATATTTTTACGTGGCTCCGCTTGACAAGGAGCATCAAAAAACAATATAACATTCATTTGATATCAATTTTTACATTTCTGTTAGTTCTTTATAGCCTAATGATAAAGTTAACGATATTATACAAGCTACAATCTGACTTCCTTGCTAATAGTCAGTGTCACAAAATTAACTAGAACAAAGATTGACTTTATTATTATAACAATACACAACCCTTCAAAACTTAGATTTTATCAATAAATCACACTCAGGAATGATTTTGAACAAAAATACATCAATACTTACACGTCTTTTATTGGATGGGTCACGTTGATTATTGATTAATAAAATCAATCGATGAAATGGAAAAATTGTGAAAATTTAGAAAAACAAATATCAAACGCTATAATAAAGAGTGGCCCATATATAGATGCCGCCACTTCTAACAATTGCTATGAAAGATTAGGCTACATAGTAACTAAAACAAAGAAATTTTTGAAATCGTATTATATTGATCTTTTATTGAATAATTTATTTAGTGATAATCCCATAGATGAAGAGACAGCAACAAGAATTTAACACCAAGGCAATTATTGCTTTTTTCCAAGAAAATTCACAAAATAAACTAGCTACGGTTGATCACTTTCGGCATCAAAATATTAAAGAGAGAACAATTCAGAATTTGATATCACGCTTTCTGAAGACTAGAGTAACAGATTACAATTCAATACCAGGTCGTAAACCAGTTGTAAACACTCCTAGAACCAAAAGAAAACTGTTAAAGCACGAAAAAAACAACAGATCACTATCAGAGCGCGTGTCATCAAAGCAGAGGAAGCATAAGTATAATAAAGGTCAGATACAGTGTTCAATTAAGTTGTCAGCTAAGCTTTACAAGGATAGTCTTCCAAGTAGCAAGAATCACTTCTTTGTTTTGGATGACGAAACATATGTGCCACTAGATCCGATGCAAGTGCCTGGTAACCAATATTATTTGTCGGATGATGAAGCGAAGACGCCAGTTGAAGAGCGTGTAGTTCAAACCG
>JBBMKC010218665.1:0-12420 GCA_037834085.1 Bipalium vagum
AATAATAATAATAATAATAAATAATAATAATAATAATAATAAATAATAATAATAATAATAATAATAATAATAATAATTTATAAATTTTAAATATTACAATTCTTCTCTTTCATTCAGACAACTCTGCAGATTTTGGAAACCATAGATTCATTACATTTAGATTTTGCCAAAAAAGTTCCCGTTAGTCTTTTGAATATTGTGATGCAGAAATTATTATTTAAAAACTGTAGAACATTTACAATTGGATTGAGCAAGCTAAAGAAGATTTACAGGACTCATTTATGGTGCATTATATTGAGGAAGTTAAAGTACGTTTTAGTGATATTTTTGAGAATAGATATGGAGAACAATTGATCTACTCTATTAATTTATTTTTCCAGACTCTGATCGAACAACATAAGAAATTTATGGAATCTCTGAAAGAAGCGTCTAACGAATTCAATGAATTGATGGACATATCAAAAAAGATCAATAAAATTGCGCACGAAAATCAGTTGGAAATTGCTGTCCATAATCCTTACACGATGATTAAAACTGAAGTATGTGGGTTGATAAAAAACACAATGACAATCAACCACTCTGAATCAAGTTAAAGGAAACCAATTGTCTTTAATTTTCAGCAACTCAGTGACGAATGGCGAGAACTGAACGATCTGGTGCCAAAGCGAGGAAAGGAACTGCAGGACGAATTGGCTCGACAGGAACTTCATGAAAATATGCGACTTAAATATGCAAAATTAGCCAATGAAGTTGGACCATGGCTTGAATCCAGCCAAAACCTGTTGAATTCACTCAGTAACAATGTGCTCCAAGCCGGTTTGGAAGAGCAGAAAGTGGAATTGGACAAATTGGAAAAACAAGTTATGGACTTCCGCCCCAAAGTCCAAGAGCTTGACCAGTACGGACAGGTAATAATAAAAAAATTATTGGATGACCATTAATTTCTTTTGATTAATTTTAAATTTGAGGTAGTCATTTTAAAACTATTGAATTTTTAAAAATATTTCCTATAGGATTTCGTCTATTGATTTTATAACAAATAGTTTATCAATCAATATTTTTTATTTGGATTTTACGTTGATAGTAAAATATTTGAAATTTTCAAAATATTGAATTAGATATTTATAATTATTGATTTTTAATAATCAAATTATTTCATCGATAGCCTTTGTGTAGTCTTTGTTAAAAATTGTAACCAAATGAGTCTTAAATTAATACCAGAATTCAAAAGCTCAAAAATGCTTACTTAACTTGTTAACCATTAATTTTTGCCAGGTTTGATGGTAAATTGTAAATATTAAGTTACAAAAATCGAAGATTTTTTAAGGCTAACAATATCTTTTCAAAATTTATTGATCTTATAATAAATCTAAATCAGTAACTTGCATCTAGATTGCTTATAATTTGTAAGTAGCCACTTAAAGAGCCTAAAATTTTTAAAATATTTCAAGAATTTTAAAAATTTATTGATCTCTATTCCAATTTAAGTAGCTAATCAATATTTTTCTGAGATTTGCTTCTAAACAGAAAGTCATATTATCTAAGATTCTTGAAAATTAAACTCGATGGGAGAAACTGCAAGGTTTCCTTAATCAATTACTTTTTGTTTCATCGATTGAAAAAATAAATTACTTTTTCACAAATTACTTTTGTATTTCTCCTTTACGAATGATTGATAATTAGGGATTCTTAAAACCACGCTGATGTTGAGAATGAGTGCTCGGGAAATCTATTCTAATAAGAACGCCAGACATTTGTGATAAAAAAAGATGAAAATTCCAGATCGCATGGTTTGAGATATTTCTGTACGGAGAAATTGTCGAATAGCTGTAAAGTGTTTAATTGCCATGAAAGAAGTGTAGAACCTTACGAACGTTGATACATTAAAAGCATCATATGCATCTGGCATCCTCATGAAATGGGACTGTATAATGAAATGCATCGTCATTTACCACAATTACTGCAGCTATATTAAATTCCTCACACACAAACACATCACCTTGGCTAATTTATGAAGAGGAGACATAGGATGATGTCCGAATAATGAGGAATATGCTCAAGCTGATATTGATGAAATATTTGTGAGAGGTTTCGAAGAATTTTGAAGGATATTAGCAATCTCGAACCATTTTTACTAGAATAAATCATTTTATGAAATTGGCACTCTCGTTATATTTGGGTCTTGGACTTTTCTTTAATTTCATGATTAGTTTTTTGTCATCCTCGAGTCGGGGATATTCAGTTTTTAATTTTGAAATATTTTTAAACCAGTGATACAAAAGTATGTAGCATCTTTTCTTCAAGTATAGATGAAAAAAGTGAACCCGCTTTTGTTGAAAAATCTTAATTAAACTCGTTGATAGATGGAATTCCGCTTTGAAAATTCACCCAGACTAAAATAATATTCAAAGATTCTTTTTTGTGTATTTTCCGATTTTCTGATCAAAACCTATGAAAACATAACATGGTAATACACAATAGACGATTTTCCATCCAAACTAACGATCTTTGAATCCTCATTAATTGTCATCAATAATAAATTCGAAACATTCACTCAGGATACAATGAAAAATATTACTTTACGTTACGTTGTCATTTACTTTGACCTTTCACAACATAAAAAATCGATTCTAAGTCAATTAACCAAAAGACAATTCCTCAATAACTATTTTCCAAAAGGAATATTTTCAATATAGATTTTTGAGAAACAGATATCACTAAAATGAAACTTTTTTTGCACATCGATTTTGTAAATGTTAAAACCGAAAGATCATTTTAAATACATATATTATTGATTTTATTAATATTTCTTGTAATTATTAATTATTGATATTATTAATGATTTTTTTACATTTTGATTAATGGTAATGTTTGTAGTAATAAAATAACAATTTGTGTTGTAGTAATTTCGAGACTGTTTTGAGTGTGACTTTATTTCTCATTTTGAAAAGATTTAATCCAATTTGATAAGAGAAACAATGCTCAAATCATTTTTTTATATCGTGAAGGTTTAATGAATTGACAATGTGAAATTGTATAATCTTTGCCAAGTAAATATCCTTTATCTAATTAACTCATGTCAGGGTCTTTATGAATACCAATAAATATTAAAACACTACAAGGAAAACCTTACCAAAATTTTATCACCTTTGATCTTCATATTCACAACAGATTTCGTCCAAGATAATTAAAAGCGCTTTGGTATTTGACTTCATCGATTAGAAATGTTATAGAGCAATGGTAAAAGTGTGTTCGTTTTGTCTGTTAAGTCCTAGGTAAAATTTGATGATGCTTTCAGAAAACACTTTGGAACCAGAGCATATCAATACATCAATGGTATTTTGTGATTCGGAGTTGTGTTTCAAACCCAATGGAATAATTTCTATGGATTTACTGGATACAATTAAATTGAATATTTCTAGTGTTATAAAAGTCTTTTAATCCACAGTTAATTAGTTTTAATTATTATTAATTCAAAATTTGTGAAAAAATTAGAAATTATTATTCTGGAAAATAATATCTCGAAAAATTTTAATAATAAATATAAATATAAAAATAAAATATTTAAAATTTAAATAAAATTAATAAATCCATAATTTTGTTATTTCAATACTGTAAATTAATATTGACATATTAATTTTAAGATGTAAAATCAATAATTAAAAAATTAAATAAAATAATTAAGTTGCCATTGATTTATGTTATTGTTAGAAAATAATAATAATAATAAATAATAGATAATAGATAATAAATAATAAATAAATAAAATTAAGAACAATAATAATAATAATAATAATAAATAATCATAATTATATTAATAATATATTTTATTATTGTAATAATTAATATTATTACCATTATTATATTGTCATAATAATAATAATAAATTATATGAATATATTTAACCAAAATTAATAATAATTGTAATTAATATTATTATCAATTTTCAAAAGTCAAACTTTATAATAAATTTGGATTAATAATAATTAATCATTACGCTGTTAGTTTTTGGAATTTACAATTCTTAAATTCATGTACAATAAAGACCATTGTTTTTTTATATTTAATATTCAGCAAACGCCTTTACACTTTGATGTTAACTTCATTATTGTTGCTTAACCTTAGTTTTTATTATTGATCCATTTTATCTGAATATTACAGATCAACTCATAACTATAATAGTGCCACTTCTTATTAGTGAATTCAGAACATATTTTTTGTTTGACATTAGATTTTATTTCAAATATTTTATTTAATTTTGAACAGATCTGTAATTTATCACTATTGGAAAATTTAATTAATATTTTTTATTGATCTAATGGCAGTTTTAGCTTTGATTAACGATTAATGATAATAAGATATAAATTGTTGTAGATATACAATTTGGATATAAGAAACTGAATAAAAGACTAAATCTATCATATTTATTGTGTTTATGTATATTTTACCTTTTTAAACTATTGATTACTTTCGAAAAAATGTGACCGATTTTGATATTTTTCAAAAATCATGCTGGACTTCATGGATTTTTATATAATCATTGAATTTGGTGTAGGAGTTGTACAAATCTCTGATATTTGAGAATCGCCACACGAATTATTCAATGGAAATCCTAAGAGTGAGTTGGGAACAATTGGTGTCGTCCATCAGGAAAACAAGAAACGAAATAGATAACCAGATATTTACCCGAGATTCCAAGGGCCTAAGTCGAGACCAAATGGAAGAGTTCCGTCGATGTTTCAATCATTTCGATAAGGATCACACTAAAATGTTGGAACCAAATGAATTCAAAGCATGTCTCGTATCTCTGGGTTACAATTTAAAAGAAGATAAGGTAATCAATATATTATAATAAATAATATAATTTCTATCATCATAATAATAAATAATAACAATCATTATCATAATCAATAACAATAATCACTAAAAGATGAGCTGGTTTTTCGGAAAAATCAATACAAATAGAGCCAATTGATACTTTCTATTCTTTTATGTAACACGATATATCCTCTCGGTCGACTAAATTGAGACTATTAAGAAGTCAATATTAAAAAAATGAAATAAAACCAGAGCAGACTAAAATTTCTCAATTTGCTTTCATTTCCTTTGCTAGCGTCATTATTATGTAAAAATATCAGATTTTCTGGATCATTTGTAGGCTCTCTTTATTGATTTTGTGGGTTCGATTTTACTGAATATTTAACTCAATGGATTCTACTTGGGATCTTTTTACTTTTCTTCATTTCTATATAATTTTTTTGTGTTTTTTATTATTGATATGTCTTTCCCTCACTCACTTCTCACGATTTCTCACTTTGCAAGTAATGAAACCTTTCTGGGAACATGTTTTTTTCACTTCACAATATCGTTCTTGGTTGATGATTGAACAAAATCAGAATTCCAAAACCTTGATTACCATCCTGTCTCAAAACCTTAGGATTAGATGGTGATTATTTGTTTTACGATTTTCAATCGATATTCCAATCAAAAAAGGACATTTCATGCCATGAAAATAATGGAGATCTTTTCACATTTACAATTGAGTCTTATAATATTTAAATTACTTGTTAGACCCTGTGTAACGTTCACAAAATATTGATATTTTTGTTTAATATTTAATATTTCCAATTTCTACGTTATTATGCGTTAATATATCGATAATATAATCAAATAAAATATTATGTATTTGTGTGATCAATACAATAAAAAATAAATAAACCATGGAAATCCTAAATTAATATAAATTTAAGTAATATATTTAAATAATATATAAATATTTAAAATTATATAATAATGTTTAAATTAAAATATTTAAATTATTAAAATAAATTAAATTATTAAATTTAAATATTTTTTTAAAAAAATTATATTTTTCAATTAAAATAAAATATTATTCAAATTTTAAATATTATAATATTAAAACAACCAGTACATCATAATTTACATAGGATTTTAGAATTAAAAATTCCCATGGTCCGTTTACCGTTCTTATCTGCATAGCAGGACACAAAAATACCAACATTGGTTTTCTCAATGAAAAATTAATCTCTAAATTGTTTCAATTTTCCACAATTGATTTTTATAATATTTAAACGTTTTCCGAAGTTTCATTAAATAAAATCTGTTAGACATGTTTCGTTTATTTGAACGATTGATCGTTTTTATTTTGTGAATTATGTCCATTTTTCTTTCAGGATGTTACCTCTGGTAAGGTGAGCAATTAAAAATGGGAATTGATTTTTGATTTTAGTCAATATAGCTTATTGTAATTATACTTTGTTTTCCTGGCCCTTCTACTAAAATTTCAATATTATTGATTTTATCATTTTATTTCTCTGAAAACGGAATTCATAACATTGAAAAATGGCAATTTTTGAAGTTTTATTTTCAAAAAGGCCAGATTCCGGAAACTCTCTTACTTTTTCAATCAGTGTACTATTTATTGATTTATTATTGCTGACAAAAATCTATATTTGCCAATGCTTTCTCTATGAAGAATAAAATGATTTTCATTATCTAAGAGGGACAATTTTTAAGTTTGTGCTAAAATTATCAAAATTAATTCCGAGCATAATAACGCCATTTAGAGATTGTCTAAAAATGTGTAATCAAAGATCCCTTCCAATGAGTGACTTCTTTGGATGTGTAATCAATTAGGGATCCTTCAACATACAACTTGAAATAATTTACAAATCAGTTGTTTCTATTTATACAAGGGGCTCCTTTCAAAGACACCTGCTATTTTCCGAATGCTTGAAATCAATTTATTGATGCTTTAGTTGATAAAAATAAAACTGTATCAGCATTCGATGTCAAGCTCTTTTCATCTAACTAATCTCTCCCTACAAATAAAGCAATTATCATTACCTTTGTTTGTATTTTGTCTTTCATTTGTTACTTGATTGGTAAACGTGGTCTCTATCCTTTACCATTGTTGTATGTTTTGTTTCATGAATATATTCATGGAACTGCGTTTCATCACAATAGGCATCTCTTAATTTTTCTCAATCAATTAATGAAGAACTTAGATCATTCAATCCTTGCCTTTTAGTGGACTATTCCTAGCAATGGAACAATCCACGAAATACTATTTTTACCTAAATTAACATTCCCCTACATGTTTTAAAAATGTAAATATCCAATATTCACAAAGAAAATCATGTAACTCGTGGTTATGTTCGGTCCTTTTTGGCAAATCTTCTCACAATAAACATTGGGTAGGTTTATGGTGATGTTTTCTCTTTGCCTTTCATAGATTCAAAGACTAACAAAAATGTTAAAACCACGGACCCCTTAGAACTAAGAACCTTCATATTATATTATATGATTTCTGTTAAATGAAAAATCGCAATTACCTTGGATTAACTTTTTACTGACCCCAGAATTTTCATCGTTTCTTCCTATAAATTCAAAATTTAAGGAACTCTGAACTCCATTCGAGATTCATTAAGAACATCAATCTTTGGTTCTGGTTCCACAAATTTTCTCACTTGGGCAGTCACTTTTGTCCAGTTACTGTTTATGTTTCCTTAGAGTTTTATGAATCACTTTCTGTTAATTTTGCTCATACCAGTTTCGTTCATTTACGAACCTATTACATGGTGCCATTGTTTCATTACTCTAAACTCTTGGTAAATCTTTTCCAGAATCTTACTACACCTGAAAACCTTAACGATTTAAACAAGACCAGTCGATTAAAGAAAGAAAAGATCAAACAAAGCAAATCACTTTTTGGTGCAATATTTCACACCATCTCTCACCATCGTATATTAATTAATATCAGTCCTTTGGATTATAGAGATTCCCGCGATTAAAAATTCTAAAGCTTTTTTTCCATCCATATTTATAATCATCTTTCTCTTCTCATCTTTTATACCATTTTATAGGACAACCAACCCGGTCGTAGAACGTCTATGGTGGTGGTAAGTGGTTTGTGCTTTATATTAAAGATAGTGCCTGCTCTAATTGTATCAGGGTGTTTTTATTATGTGCATTAAATATCAATTGTTGTTTACGATCTCTGTCGCATGCGAATTTTTGAAAAATCAACAAAGTTTTAATCACAACTATTACTTATTTTATACTATTATTGAGTAGTATATCTCAATGTTTCTTTAATTTAGTAATGCTGGATAACATTGGTATATTTATAGTAGAATAATTATTAACAATAATTATTCTATAATAATATTTATAATATATATAATAGCAAAAAAATAAATAATAATAATAATAATAATAATAATAATAATAAAATAAGTATTGTTTAGGTTTTTATTAAAAAATTTATGACAATTAATAATAATATTTCTATTATTAATAATAAATCATAATTACTAATAATATAATCATGATAAAAATAAATATTATTATGTAACTGACCAATTTAATTTTAAGTTTTAACAGATTTTACTAATGCCAGACTAATTTCATTTTTTGTGAAAATTGATTTTTTGCCAGCATTATTTGATAATATATTTTTATTGATTTGTTTATCATTTTATTATTAAAAATGGTTTTATGCGAATTCGTATGACGAAGAAAGGTAATATCATGGAAAACCACGAAAAAATGTAACTTTGATTTTGAAAAATTTTCTTCGGACTCACCTTTTTGATTGAATGAGAAAGAAAAAAGAAGACCATTGTCGTATAAGGGAGATAAATTAATTAAAAATGAATTCTTATTTTTATTATTTATATTTATTATTATTACTGTTATTATAATTATTATTTATCTCATTTTATTTCTAGTATAGTTATGTATTTTAGTTATTACTTTACTTATTACTTATCATTTTAATATTATTTTTATTATTATTAATTATTAATCATTTTGATAAATATTAATGTTTCTACTTTTAGTATTTAAATTATTGTCATTGAAATTATTAATATTGTTCTATTAATGTCATTGTTTAAAAGAATTAAAATCTATACATTTCCATTAAAAATCCGAATGACATTTATTTTTAAACTCCTCCATCCACCCTGGAACATCCGATCTCTAAGAATTTTTCTTGATTAACTAATGGAAAGGGATTAAATGGAAAATAATACAAAATGAACTCTGCACATTTGATTGATGGAACACCGTTACTGTAGCTCTCTTTCATTATCCACAAAAGGTTGATGATAATGACTGGACGAGGGAGAAAGAAAATCAGTGAACTTCACCTTTTACTGGAATATAAAATCTCATTGGTATTCTGCCTTTAAGACATTTACCTTCATTGATCTTTTGCTAATGAACGCATTTAATCGATCATAATTCACCGAAACATTCTGGGGTCTACAGAAAACCTTTCATTGTCGTTGGAAAGAAAATCCGTGGATTTTTTATTAATAAAACAGAAACATTTTCCACAAATTCCAAAATTAAAAACTTCAGTAACACAAAGGACATACACATTTACTCTCTATTTTCTTTGTGTTCTATCAATCATTTGTCGATTTTGAATGGCATTTTGCACATTTAATTAATTTGATATTTTTATCGTTTCTGAATAATAATTTTACTGATATTTCCGAAAGATATCAATTTCACTCTAAATATGTTCACTTTTCAAATAAATAATCAAATCTCCAAAGTCATCCAGTCGCACTTTTGAACTTATGTTTCCATTATTCCTTCGGAAAATGGGCTTTTATTGATCCATCTTATGGTCATCATTATGCGTTAATAAAAGATCACAACTCTTTCAATATCAAAGATGGAAAGTTTTGAAAAAAGGTTTTCCGCTTGTGATATCGATCTGATGATTGTATCATTTTATGACTTATTGATTTTTTATTATTATTTTATCGGCGTTATGGAATTATCGAGATTTTTCCGATTTATCGCAACTGTTTTTTCGATGGTTCAGGGAGAAGCTGATTTTGCGAGAATCATGATCCAAGTCGATCCAAACAATGACGGCTATGTGACCTTTGATGCTTTCATTGATTTTATGACTCACGAAACAGCCGATGAAGACAGCTCAGATCAGATCCTGAGATCGTTCCGAGTTTTAGCCGGCGATAAGGTAGACGTTTTTTCTTAGTTTCTGTTTTCGCCTTTTCGTTTTGTGGAATTCAGTTTTTGTTTTTGAATGTGGTTATTGATTTATTTTATTTCTCGTTATTCTTTTTCCTCCAGGATTACATAACAGAAGAAGAAATCCGCAGAGAGTTGCCGAAGGAACAGGCCGACTATTGTCTGGCCCATATGGCACCATATTCTGTGGGCGGTGGCGTCTGCGGTTACGATTATCAATCGTTTTCCAATTCTCTATATGGACTTTCCGATTTGTGATTGTGCGGCTGTGCTCTGAGAATATGATTCCAAGTTTTCCTTTTTCGTTGTTTTTCCCATTGACAATGGCTCAAAATGTTTTTTTTATTATTATTGTTATTAATATTGTGAATGTATGTGTGGGTGTGGTGGTAGGTCAAACGTTGATAAACTCTCAAAAAGGTTTACACACTGCTCCTTTGTTGCTGCCTGGAATTATACATTTTGTTACATTTATATTGACTATTTTATCAATAATATATATTTTTGTTTGATTATTATTATCAATTAATTATACTCCTATTTTTTGAAATACATATGTCTTACTGATTTCACTTTTTCTTGTAACAGTTTCCCAATATTAAAACGTCAAAACTGCTCAATATGTTTCTTATTTCGCTCAAAACTTGATTTTTCTTTAAATAAAAAGAAAATTGCAAAATTGTATGGTGAAGTGAAATTCCATTTTATTGATTTTTTAATTGATCGTTTCTGAAGGAAATAAAATATCACTTAAAAGTAATGTTTGAAATTTATATTAATAATCATTATTTAAGCTTTAAAGTTTTGGTCCGTCATTTTTAATTTTTGTGAAACTATGAATAATAAAGAAATGAGAATAATAAAAATAATTATTGGCAAAGAAAGGTATCACAACATAAATTATCGATTGAAAAAAATTAATTAATAATGTCAGACATTTATGAATTTGAAGAGAGAAATGGGACATTAATTTAGCAATGATTGTATTAGCAATAATAATTGAGATAATGCAAATCAATGAAAACACAAATATTATTGAATTCTTAAATAATTATCAATATAATGGTGTTTATTTTGTCTGTGGTTCCGGTAAGCTTGAAACACAAATCTACGAACATCGTCAGTGGTAACAAATTTCAACTCAGGTTTCTAAAAAATTTACCAAGGTCTTTGTCACTTTCGAGAAAAATTCAAAAAAGAAAATTTTTCATGTGTTTTTTCTCCAGATTTATGGTTCTTTTAATTGCTCACTTGGATCTGCCTACTTTGTAACTTTTCTCACTAAATCAACCAATAGTTCATTACACTCATAAAAACCAACTCAATAACAATGAAAGGATTCAATTCCTAAAAAGCTTCTCTTTGTTTATTGATCAAAGTATTGATATTTGAAAATAAGATAAAATGGTAGCAACGAACAGTCGAACATTTTTGTTGAAATCAACAAAATATAAACAGAATTTTCTTCCAAAAATTCATGTGTAAGCTAAAATCTGATCAACGACTTTCTGGCCTTCTTTCAACTTATAAGTACAATTTAAATATATAAGTACAATATAAGTAAAACATTGATCAAATAATAGACAAATTTCTATTGTTCTCAAAAAGTTCTATAACCTTCATATTGTGATGAATATTTGGATGTGCAGTCATTGGCTTATAGATGAAATGGAATTCTAAGAAATTGTTCAAACTGACTGAGACTCATTCCTATTGTATTGTTATTGATAGGAAGTAAAATATCATAGAAAACTATTAAAATGGAATCAGAAAAATATAGAAAAAGTTATTAGACACTGATCGGCCAAAAGACTCAAAATAACCATTAATTCGATTCTTGAATTGTCTGGACACAAAAATCAAAGATTCCTTGCACTGCATATCATGGTAGTCAAAGACTGATTGACAAGAGCTTCCATTGCGAAAATATTTGTAAAAAATTTATGTTAATTAGTATATTAAGACATTTAAGTAAGTCCAGAGGAGATGATTGACAAGCTTGTCATATAATTTTCATCTGTAACTTGACTGGAGGCAAGCAAGAATAATGTGCTCTACACAACAGACAAAAATGAGATCGACAATATTCGTAGATTTTTTTAGTTATAACCTCAGAGCTATGAAGGTACGTGTTTTCAAAAAATCAGTACAAAATTTATAATCATTATATTCTCTGATCTGACAAAAAAACCAAAATATTTTTGTAAATTAATGATTTATAATTGTTTTATTATTATTATTGATTTTTATTAATATTAATATTGTTTTATTATTATTATTATTATTATTATTATTATTATTATTATTATTATTATTATTATTTTACTGAATTTTGAGGCCAAGGAAACCACTATTCAGAAAAGAATGCTAGGTAACGGTTGTTTA
>JBBMKC010218676.1:0-12419 GCA_037834085.1 Bipalium vagum
ATTATTATTATTATTATTATTATTATTATTATTATTATTTATATTATTATTATTATTATTATTTATTTTATTATTATTCTTAATATTATGGTGAAAAATAATCAAAATGATTGATTTATCAAAGCCTAAGCATAATCGATTAAACTAATTAAATTCACCTTTTCTTCATCTGATCCAATGTCAGCGATGACATAGTATTCACAAACCCCATTAAATAATTGATCGTCAATTGATTTAGCGAAGATCATTATTTTGTAGGAAGCAGATTCAGGAAATCTGATCCAGAATCTTACAATAGATGATTTATCATTAATTTTTAATATCTCAACAATTCCGTATCTGCTTAGGGGAATGTCCTGAAAAAAATAATTATTAGATATTAACAAAAATTTATTATTATTATTATTTATATTATTATTATTATTTATATTATTTATATTATTATTATTATTATTATATTTTATTATTATTGTTATTTTATATTTTTAAAATGTTTATTATTTAATAAGTTTTAATATTTTTACAAAAATTTTTTTATCAAAATAATATTGATTATTCTTATTTTATATTTTATTATTTATAAAGTTTATTTAATGTATTGTTTTATTATTTATATTATTGTCATTTTTAATGTTTATTATTGGTACTGGTATTTTATATTATATTTTTTGTTTCTAATATTATTATTTTTAGTACCGTTCTAAACAAATATTACGATATCAAAAGAATACCATATTTAGAATTCAAGGTAAGTATTATCTACCTATTCTCCACGTCATAAAACACTCCTTTATTTACTGCCATATTAATCACTTAAGCAATTCTATTGTTTATTTTGTTGTTTAAATGGAGCAAATAAATGATCAGCCCAGGTTGATTTGCTGTCGTTATAAAATCCTCCCTCTCTAATTGCCATGAAAAGAACGTTATTGAATAAAGTGATCAATACTCAAGACAGAAATTAATAATAAATAAGAGATATTGTGAAGTAGATCAAGCAAAAACTATTGTTGAACCCATTAAAACAAAAAGCGCGAAGGCTATTTTCCATGGACAGACAATCTACGGTTTCCATTCTCTGTGTCTTGTTATTTGGGGTTTTGCAACCACGTTCACCTCAATTTATTGAACGGGTCAAGTCTGTTTTCACAATCTAATGCCAACTATTTCAACCAAGGCCATATAAAATATCAATCAAACGTTTTTACTGAATTATTGGTTTGATATTTTCTGACTATGGTCAATGATTGATAAATCATTATGTGGTCACTTTAAACATCCGACAGAGTTTGTTGATAAAATAAATGGCCACAAATTATTTATGAGAGACTGTCAATCATTTGACTTGTTATAAAACCGTCACGGTCCATTGAGAAAAGCATTGTACATTAGGAAAAGTCGAATCCTTTTTCAGGTTCCAAAATCTGAGAACGTATCTGCAGGAGGAGACAACTGATATTCTCACTGTGAACAACCACCAGTGAATGAAAACTGCGACAGTAATCAAAAATAAAAATAATATTGTTGAAAAAGATGTAGTAAAATGGTATCCTTTTTCCTTTTTTTTATATTGTCACCTAAAGGGAAAAATCCTTGTTTTGGGGACATTCTCAACGGATTTTGAAGAGTTAGAATTTTATTATTCGTTTACCAGTTTTCAAGACTGCTTAGGCAAACGTTTGAAATGTAACTTTTATTTGTTTGAGAATTTCAAAAAAATAATCATGTCTAAAATATAAATATTTGTTTAAATGAATGGGTTATTGTAGACGTCAAGAGTTTAGGATGTATGATAATAATAATTTTAGAACTGTTTTTTTTTCATTTTTATCATCGAATTAGGAAAATGTCTTTAATTAATTATAAAGCAAAAGATTATATAAGATAATATCAGAAATATATATAATTATTGTGAGAATATTATTAAAACTAACTTTTGTGGATTAAAATTAATCAAAAAATGGTAAAAATGAAAACTTTCAACGTATATTAAAAGAATTTTTTGAAATTTCTTTATGATCATTTTTAAAAATAAAATTTAAACTAAAATTAATTAAATTTCTAAAATGCCATAATTAACAATTTTTGGAAAACTGAGAATAATGAATTTGTTTAAATATTTAAATTAATGGCGGAAGTTTGAAAAACGATCAAGAATTTATTTTGTATTGAAATAAGACTTCTCGTCAATTTCTCATTATGAATTTAATGATATTGTCGTTGTCACTGTGCATTCAAAATAGAAGTAAGAGACTCTGGCGGTTAAGAGTCTGGATACGAGCTTTAAAGGAGGGAGATGTGAGATAAATTGAAAATTAGTTGGAGGATATGATTTAGCGGTCAAAGCAGTCCATGGGAATGTGAAAGATCTAAAGTTTGAATCCCGGTATGTTCGATTAATTTTCAACTAACACGGCGACCACACCAGGATTATCATAAAGATAAGGATATTATGAAATCATTATATATAATATTATTGAATAGATCACTAAATTAGGAGGTAGATGTGGTATGTCGGTATCCAAAAGAGAGTAGGCGGCCATATAAAATAATCGATAATGAAAAAAGAAGGGATATCGTAAAAGTTTTAGATGAAAATACTTCGAATGAACTAGCTTTTCCACCTACTTATAGTCCATTTTTCAACTCGATTGAAAACCTCTTTTCGCGATGGGAAAAAATATTGCAGAGTTTTTAACCTAATTCAGAAGTGGACTTATTTCATGTTATTGGCCATTTTTAAAAAATTTTATCACAAGAACAATGCTTGAACTACTATAAAAATGTGTCATTGTATAAATCGAAAATTGTACGATAATTAAATAACATTTATCACTTATCTTTTATTATTCACCGCTTAATGTTTCATAAATTTTGAATTAACAAATGAAAATGCTGAATTCACAGTGGCAACAACGATATCGAAGAGTGGTAATTTGGCAATCACTAAAATTTATGTTATAAAAGAGTTTTCAAGGGTGTCACAGAACTTAACAACCAGAATTGTATTTAATTTTAAACTTTTAATAAAAACTTACCCATTGATTTATTTTTTCAACTGTTTTAATGAAAATAATAAATATAATCACAAAATATTAAAAATATCGATGAGACAGTTCTTACTTTGTGAGCGTCATTGAGTTTTCCTTCCATTTGTAAGGTATACGTGAAGATTAGTTTTTCCGTGTTTGCGTTAGAGGGAAATTCAAGTTCTATTTTTATGTCCTTCGTCGTTTTGATTATGGCTTCTGTATTGTTATAGAAGGATAGTTCAAATCTGAAGAATGCTGGTTTGACAATGGCTAACTTTTCAAAGGTCTGGAAAGAGAAAGAAAAACGTAAGGAAAACTTTTCAAAGAAAAAATATTGCCAATTAATTACTTCCAAAGAAATGGGATTAGCACTGAGTTGCCAATCTTTTTCAAATGGATGGTGGGAATATTTCATATCTTCCGGATGAATAAGAAAGTAGAACAGATCCAATTTCGTGGAGTTCGATTTTGCCTGACCGGAATTACGACCAGCCAAACGTCTGGCCGTCCAGTGGGTGTCACACAGATACCAAATACCGTTAATTTCGACCGAGTTCCAAGCGTGTTGAGCGGCTTTGCCACCATTTAATTTCATACCGGGTTTGAAATCATTACCCTTGGCATAGCCGCGAAGTAGTTTGCACCGGAGACCGGCAAAACGACACAAAAGCTGGAAAAACTGAGCATACGTATACTGACCCGTACACAACCCGTGGAGATAAACGTCGGGAGATTCGGTCTCATTATTTCGATAGTCCTTTCTTTCATTAATGTACTCAAAATGAGCCTCGGTAGCATTTTTATTCGTCAACCATGTAAAAACGGCTCGACATTTATCCAAATCGCTTTTCACATTGGGATTTTCATGGATCAATTGAAATATCAACGTTTCAAATGAAACGATTTTCTTCGGGCAAATATTCAGAGCGACTTGATCAAAGTATTTATCGTTTTGGTTGACCCGTTCCTGATCAATGGACTTGGAATTGGGGATCTCATCGTCCGGAACTTCATCAGCGAGATTAAGCTTGAAATATTGAGGGGTCTCGGCAAATTTTATCGTTTTCGGAGTTTTTTCTTAATGGAAAAAAAGTTGATCAATGATCATATCATACAGTGAAAAATCCAATTCCATTACCACCGTTGGAGATTTTATTGGCAAAACCATTGGAAATCGGCTCCACTTGATCCTGAATCGATGGGAAATATATATATTTAAATATAATGATAATAATATTAATTTGCAATTTTATAAAATATAAATAAAATTTTATTAAATCAGCGAAAAATAAATGCAATATAAAAAATAATAATAAAATCGTTCAATGAAAGCCCAAAACACCGGATCAAGGCCGCAAAGCAGACAGACGTGAATAAATCCAGCGGCAATACAATAAAAGCCGTCAATCAATCTTACATTGATCAAATAGTTTGGCTGTCTATTCAGTCGTTTCAACAGATAAGGCTGTCTCTTGACAAGGTTCTGTTCTTCTGTGTCCAGAGCCCAGGGCAATTTATTTTTATTATTGTTATCGGCCTTTTTGCGCAACTGAACATCGGTCACTTTGATTGACACAATAGACAGGGGCAATTTAACCATGTCCGATTTCGGATCACTCACGGGAACAATGATTATTGTGTTTTTGTTGTTATTGAACAGACATTTTACTTGGTTGTCTGGGAATTTATCTCGCAGCGGAATAATTTTCAGAGAATTCGTAGAATTTCCAGAATGCCCTGAATTCCCAGACAGATTATTCATGGAATTTCTCTGACGATGAGTCATGTCGGACTCCTTTGAAGTTGATTTCGGAGAATTCGATGGGCTCTTTTTGATGTTGCCATGGATGGTGTTTGAAATATTTTGACATTTATAATCCACTTTTGCTGTGGAGAGATTTTTATTATTTTCTTTTGCACTTGGGCTCTGTGAGTCCCCGCCTACAGACGGTTTATTGTGACTTTCTTTAGCAATTTGTTCCATTTCGATAAATGAGTGTTCCCGACTTTTTGTTTCCGCTTCCACAATGTTGCAAATGATAATGTTGGTCTTTTCTTTATTTTGGGTGAAGTTCTCAAAGTAACTTTTCAGTTCTTTGTTTATCGGTTTTGGACAGCTTGATTGTTTTGACTGTCGACTGGGTTTGGAATTGAATACAAAAGAAGCTTTTGTTGGCTTTTCTATTTTCAGATCCAACCTATCATAGTCATTTTTCGAAATCGTGTTTTGCGATGAAAAATTCATATTCTTCAGCTTTTCTTTCAGCTCACTGACAAAATCACCCTGGTGAGACTTTGAATTACAACCCGATTCTGAAGAATTTCTCTTGGAATTATTATTATTATTATTTTTCATGACATTATTATCAATATTTTTTGTCTCAACTTTTCTTTCTTCATTTTTCAAGACATTCAACGAAAGAACACCATGGTCTGATTCTAAAGCCGACTGACCTGAACGATTCTGAGCTGTATGATATATACTATTATCGATATCATTGATCCAACCACTGATCGGATCAGTTGATTCTGAAGTTTGGTCACTGATATTGTTTTTATCTCTTGAAGAATTTGACCCACGATCATTCATAAATTTAGTTTTTATAACGTTTTTGCTGTTATTATTAGCGTCAGTATTTATAGTAAGAGACTGTGACAAATCATTTATTTCATTAGTTATGGATTTGATGTGACTTTGCATTATTTCATTGTATTTTTCATTATTATGACCATGAGAAGTAATTAATAGCGACTCTTGTTTCTCTATACCTTGGCTGTTCATAGGCAGTTGATTGGAATCGATTTTCATAATCTTCTTAGTGACAGACCCTGCAGACTGACAGATATCTTTAATTATATTCTTATGATAATCTTCAACAGTGACATTGCTCTCAGTGGTATCCAACATAACAGATGAAATTGGTTTTTTACTATCAATACTTTCGGTTCTTTTTAAGGGTTCGTTTTCTTCGGTTTCGTGAGTTATCGTGAGAGGTAATGGGGTTGAAAAAGTATGTTCTACTTCATTTATATTAGCATGACCATTTTCATTGAAATCAGCTTTCTCTTTCTCTTTATCAATAAAACTATAACACATTGTTTCTTTTAAGGACCCGGATTTTATAATTCCATTATTCTCCTTCTCATTTTGATCTTTGGCTGAGGGGTAAAGAGAATTACAATTTTTTTCATCTATTGTACCCTCAATGCAATTTTGAACTTCGTTTTTATCCTGCTTTATCATTTCTCTTTCAATAGCAAATCCTAACCCCTTTTCATCATAACATCTGATTTTGGTCAAATGATCACTGGTTTCGACTTCGTAGGTATTTAAAGGTAAGGTAAATGGTGTTGAAATGAGTTTCTCCACCACCATATTTTTACCATCGGAATTACTGACATCCGTCTTTATTCCATGTTCTTCAGAAAAAGAATTAGAATCAAATCTATTTTGGAACGGTTTTCTAGTTATCTGATCATCAAAATCTATATCTTGTCTATTCAAGGGTATAGATCCTGACAAGGTTTCTGATTCAAACGATTTTGATTGGCTGTGAGTTTGAATTGGTTCTTCAACATCATCCTCAATGGAAGAGCTGAAATCAGCCCTGTTGCAACATTGGTATCTGACTACTTGATCATCAAATTCAGCCTCTTGTCGTTTAAGTAATAGGGTTCTTGATTGATCTTCAATTTCAATAGTCTTTGCATTAATGGATCTTTGAATGTTGTTATCTTCCTTTAGTTCATCATCTTCAATTGACGAGCTTGATTCAATTTTATTGATGAATTGACTTACATTGTGACAATCACTACACCGAACCTCTTGTTTAAACGATGGTTCAGTTTGTGGATATTCTTTAGCTTCAACCATTTCTGGAACAGGGTTGCTAATCATTGTATTATTACATTGATTTTGGGACTGAATTCCGTTGTCATTCAAAGTTAAATTTATTGAATTATAAATCTCTCCACTCCTCTTTTCAACAACATCGTCTATCTTTTTATCACTTTCCATAATATTTTCAGTAACTTCCACGTTTGTGTCCTGGTTGACCATACTAAGTGTTTGTACATGGTCAGGAATAGGAAGGGTTTTGTGATTATTTAGTGATGAAGAATCCATAGGATCACAAGTTCCTTCAATTTTTATTTTGTGAACATTTTTCATATCTTCATCATTTTGCGATCTTTTTCCCAGAGATAATTCCAAATATTGATTTTCCTCTAAATCCTGATTGACATCGGTTGTAAATATTGGAGCGGGATGGGATATGTCTCGGACTTTGACGGTTCCGGATTGTGGAATATTGATTTCACATTGTACCTTATCTTCTTCGACGGATGAGCTGGAGTCTGTTCTTTTGAAGTAAAGATTATTAATGATTTTATTCTTAGGAACATGGATGGTAAAAGTCATTTCATCTTTATTTTTGCAATCTTCAATCAACACTTTCAATGTACCCTGTGGGTTTTCATCGGACTTTTCAAAGCTATCGGTTTTCAGCTCCAATTTATTGCTTGATTCCAGAGAAGCTGTATTCCATTTCTTATATCTTATTCGAGTGATGCTACGTCTTACTTTCATCATTCGTCTAGCTACCCTCTGTTCTGCTTTGTCCGACAGATGATGAAGACAGCTGTCTTGGGTGTCTCTAATAAATAACTGAAAGCGTAAACATAAAATCATCAAAACGTCAAAAGAAAACAAAACAATCTCATTTTAAAAACCAAACGGCAAAAATGACAGGTAAAAAAGTCTTTACTTCGCCAACTTGAGCGGCCACTTCGTTGTTGGTGATGGACCCTTCCATTTTGTCGGTTTCGGCTTTGCTGCTCGGTCTTGGTAGAGAATTATTTCCACAATCGTCGACAGTTTTCGGCAGAGAATTATCGCTCTTAAGATCCATGAAAATCAATGATCGAAAAACAATGAAACAGAAAAACAATGGAAAGAAAAATATCACGTTGGAAAACAATGACAACGAATGAAGCGAGTAATAAATTTGTCGTGTGTATTCAAATTTCGGTTTGCAAGAATTCTCTGGCGACTCGCTCACCGAATTCTCGCAAGCCAGCCTTGATATTTTATTGACGATATCAAATATCGCCGTTCGACTTTGTAATGATTCCGTCGACACCCACGAATTCTTTTTGTTCGACAACATTCGCTCATTCCAGTCCAAAATGCCTTTGAGACGGTCTCGTTATGTCGTGATGATGTAACGAGTCCGGTGCGAGTCCTCTCAGAAAGGGGGCCTTGCTGTTTATTATTTCTTGGTTTTTAGTTATTTTTTTCAATTTGATCAGGACAATCGAAAAAAACGGGATTTATTGATTTATTATTGATTTTTTATTATCAATAAAAAAAAAATTTTGAATTTATTTTTTTTAAAAGTTAAAAATAGAAAATTAACTTACAAATGTATTTTTAAAATAATATAATAAAAATAAAAATATATTTTTTTAATTTTTAAAAATAAGATTAAATAATAATTATAATTATAATAATTAAAATATTAATAATAATAATAATAATAATAATAATAATAATAATAATAATAAGAACAATAATAATAATAATAAAAATGACAACAACAATAAAAATTATAAAAAATAATTAGAATAAAAAAAATGATAATAATTTAAATAAATGAATATAATACTAAATATAAATAAACTGGATATTTAATATTATGTATAAAATCTTATGTATATATTATTTATATATTTAACATTCTTTTTATGTATTTTTTGGATTTTGATTTAATAATGTTAAGATATATCCTTTTTTCATTTATCTCGCACTCGAAACTTGTATTTAGGAGAGATTATAGATTTTGTTTAATTAAAACAATAATTATTAAATAATAATAATATTATTATTAATAATAATTATTATAATAAATTATAATTATTAAATTTATCAAGATATCGTTAGGTTATCTAAATGAATATGATAATGATTATGTAACTTTTGCGATGGTAAATATGATCCAGCCGTTAAGTCAATACAAGAATTGTGAAAGGTTTTCGTTGTTAAATAACCATATATAAGCGTTATCGAGTGTTCCATAAAGAATGGAGAGTTTTCATTTAATGAAATCAGCGATTTATTGAAAGCCATTAATTGAATTTTTGTTATTGATAGATTCGTCATTTAATTTTATACATAAATCCATATTTGTTTATCAATTATTAGTTTTAATTATAATTTTAGATTATGAAGACTAAAGACATACAAAACTGGTGCTTTCTAAACACGAAAATTGTGAATGCACAACCAAACGTTTTCAAGAATTAAATGATTCTATTGGTCTGCGAACAATTCAACGGTGGAACAAAATGATTGTCAAACAAGGCTGTATTGATCTGTCATATTCAGCTGGTTTACCACGTACTCAACATCAAATAGAATCCTTTCTCAATAAAACCTACTAAACTCAAAATCTTCAATATATCTGTTCATCAAATATTCACAAATGAACAAGAATGTCGAGCATGCAAAATACGCTTTGAACGTTTGCTCATAAGGTCAAAGGAATCAAGTTTGATAATTGCGTATATTATATTTTTGCAAAGAAACAACAATGCGAAGCTGAAATGATAAAGTCTTGGTAATGGGTCGTGTTCAAGCTGACACAAGCGATAGTGTCAAAGGAAAACGAAAGTTTCATCATAAAATCAGGGTGTGGTAGGGGTTTTATCATCACTGGTTATTTTCGATAAAAGCTCTATAAATTACCAAAGTATTGCGAATGACTTAATATATGACAATAAAATATCTAAAGATCACTGGGTATTTTAACACCCATCATTTTACTCAAAAATAATGTGCTTACATGTTTCCATTTTTCATCGACCAAGATAACTGACCTCCCAATCCAGCTGTTCTTAACCCATTAAACTATCCTATTTAGGACCAATGTGTTCAACAAATAATTTGGGATAAAGTTCAATCAAAGAAGATTTAATTGAGGAATTAAAGCGAAGAGTGAAACGAATAAGACAGGGAATTGTCTTAGAAAGTTTCAAAATTGGATAAGTAGGCTATGTAGTGGAGATTATTTGTTATAATAAAATACATTTTATTTATATAGAATTGAATGTAGAATCTTTCAACAACAAATTAAAGCAATGACCTCCTTTATTAGGTGAAAAAATAGAAAATTAAAACGCACCGTTCTTTATGAAACACCCAACAGGAAATATGTGAAATCAACTTACCCTATAAGTATCTTAATAATAATTAATAAATAACGGTCTTCAATTTTGATCTTTCAATCTTGATTGGCGTTTATTTTCTTTTAAATCTATTTTATAATGTAAAATAAAAATATTTTTGTAACGGTTAAAACAAGGAAAAATCATCAATTGGAAAAGATTTAATATTGTTTTTTAATTTTTAAACTTTTTTTATCCAATTCCAATATTTTTATTATTATTTTAAATAAAAGAATTAAATATTAATATTTTTAATAAAGGTTATTTTTCCCGTGAATTAACCTTAATAAAAAACCGGTTTTGAAAAATTATTCTCTATTTTCTTAAATTATTATTTTTTTCTGAAAAATAAATTTGAACCAAAAATAAAATAAAATTTCATGTTTAAAATAAATAAAAATTTCCTTATTTATTTATATAATTTTTTCAATTAGACATAAATGAATATTTTTCGAAAATATAAATAAACAAATTATACAATTTAAAACAAATTCCACTCGATTTTATTTCTCCTAATTAAATTCATACATTCTGTCAATTGTCCAGAAATTGATAAAAGAAGAAAAATATTTTTACAATCTGATTTTCTTCAACTAATAAATTTTATTAATCAAAATATTTAGAAAAATGTAGCAAATAAAGATTATTTTTCTGATTAAAATGATATAAAATTTTTAGAATAAGTCCGAAATTGGAAAATAGGTTTTAAAAACATAAAGTTTTTATAAACATAAAGTAAACAATTTTATATTTTTAATTTTATTATTTTTTATTATTTTTACTAAATATTATTTTTTGTTATTTTTCTAATTTTTATTTATTATTTATTTTTATATTATTATTTTTTTAATATTTAATATTTATTATTATTTTTACTATTTATTATTTATCATCATTTTTACTATTTATTATTTATTATTAATTTTACTATTTATTATTTATTATTATTTTTACTATTTATTATTAATTATCATTTTTACTATTTCTTATTTTTTTTATTATTTTTACTATTTACTATTTACTATTATTTTTAATATTTATTATTTATTATTATTTTTACTATTTATTATTTCTTATTTATAGTTATATTTTTTCCTAAATGTAAGACATTTTAGATAAGCAAATATTGTTCAAAATCATTTGATTTATTATTAATTTTTAATTAAAAGTTTAAACATTTAATCAATTACCATTATTAAAGCACACTTTATTTCATGGGTTTTTCACTGAAAATCGTATTTTCTTTTTTAAAATAAAAATTGAAAAATTAAAAAAAATTTCCTGATGGATATGAAATTAATTAAACAAAACTTTCTGGAGATGTCCGGAAACCGCTGGAATGGGATGTGCCGTGTTGATAATACAAGCCACGAAAATATTATAAGTCAGACTCCGGTCATAAATTTCCATCGGAAACACGCAGAGTCTTGTTTTACTGGACTGGGCCAGCTGAAGATCGTCAGGAAATTCGTAGTTTGTCATTTGGTTTTTAATTAATAATTAATAATTTTTGATCAAGAAATTAATTTTTAAAATTTTGTGAATTGAAACTATTACCACGACAACCAACAACCAATGATTTTCTTACTTTTATTTATGACAGAATTTATTAATAAATAATAATAAAAATAATTCCAATAATAATAATTAACTTACAAAATTATTTATAAAAAATTTTCTAAGATCCAAATGATTTTCTTTCTCATTTTTATAAAAATTATTGATTTATCAATAAATATTATGTTAAAAATTTGGAATAAAATCAAAAAATAGATTAATTTTGATTCAATTCTTTCCTTTTGTCTCACAATAATTGCATAATTATTGAAGAAAATTAGGTAAGAATAATGAACTGAATTGTTTGAACAAAATAAAAACGTGCTCTTTAATAATTAAAATAATAAAATCAATTTAATTATTCATTGAAAAAAATTAATATAATAAAATATTTTATAGAATTCCATACAATTTTTTAATGTTTGTAAAATTATGTAATGAATATTCTAAAGAAAATGTTGTAAATATTAAAGTTTGTTTTTTTGTTGCAATTAAGTAAAAATATTAAAAAATTAATATTAAAGCAATTGTAATAATAGTAATAATAGTTATAGTAATAATATCAATAATGATAATAGAAATGCTAGTAAGTATGATAATTAATTA
>JBBMKC010218687.1:0-22632 GCA_037834085.1 Bipalium vagum
AGTTGGAAAATGTTGTTGATAATCACAAACAAAGGTATAAAGTGTTGTGTGGTAATCACAAAGGTATAAGCACAAAAAGTTTATCAATAAGTTCACGAATTGGGTGCTGATTGTGTTTTTGGAGTCTTGTTTGGTCGTAGTCTCCACAGTTCAATATTAAATATCTCGAATTTAGCCTGACTCTGGATTTATTAGGAGGTGCATTTCACAAAAATCAGTAAGTCAATGACTTGTATTTATATCACAAAGGTACTCGCAAGATAACAATGCAGAATGGACAATAACCACGCTTTATCAAATAATCAAAAAGTACCAGATAACAATGATACTGATCATCAAATCATCAGCTAGGAATGCTTTTGTTAGACTTATAGTAAGATTCTCATTGTTCTTTGGCAAGAATTGCTGTTTGAAAAGTTTCTTTGAACTTGTTTGGCTATTATTTTGCTGAAATTTTAAAGGTTTAATTTTTGCTCGATGCTTATCAACAAAAATTTTTTTATGACATGTGATGTCTATATTGCAGCACAAACAATAAATTTAACCTTCAGGTGAAATTGAAAATTCTTCCGGATATTTTTTGTAATTTCTTGATTCATTAATGAGTTATTATAGATTTTGCAATATTCGGCATTTTAAATATTTAATTATTATTAAAATATTGCTTTATTATTAAAATAATATTACTTTGATTGCCTTTATTAACTTTAAAAATGTTTTTTGACTTTATCGACTTTATTGACTTTTTTGTGGCTCTAGTAATAACCAAATGATAAAAAGCAAAAATACAATATCAATTAATCAATACTTTACTATTAAGTTAATAAATAAAAGAAATAAAATGTTAAAAAGCAGATAATAAAAGAAAAATACCTCAAGAGATAACTCCCTTCAAAATCCGCGAACTATCAGCTGAGTCCTTGTGGTTGCTCAAAGATAGCTCTCTGATGAGGAACCCAAACACAATACCCAGGAAATTTTCATAGTCTACTTGTGGAATTATAGATGTATTATTCACTAATAATTATTGTTGTCTTCTTTTCTGATTAACAATGATAAATCCTTCTCTTTATATACTAGTTTGTTATGATTCCTGCATATAAGGATTGCACTTGAATTATCTTGATATTTATTAAAATTGTTTTTATAACTATTTAAATTTCCATAAATTACTATTAGCAATCCTTAGTAACTATAGTAACCTTTTTTATGGGTAATTTTTAATTTGGATTTGCTCTTAGTATTTTTACTATTATTTATTTTTATTATCATAACAGTTATTAATTATTTTTATTATTATATGGGGCTGGTAAGTTAAAGAAATTTGTCCAAAATAAATTTTAGGAAGGTTGTTATTTCGAATTTAGAAAAGTTGTTATTTTGCCAGAAATATGTGAGAGGAGGATTTGTATTTTACGAAAACTTTTTATTTGGTGAGACGATTTGAATATTTAGAAGTAAGAGTTCGTACATTATCTTACCGATTATCAATCCTCATTGATATATTTTTACCGACATCGATTCCATTATTTTATTCTATTGATTCTCCTTGATATAATTATTTGAAATTTTATCATTGATTCATTTTAGGTATATCTATCAATTTTGGCAGTGGTTACGAATAACAGTTGATCTATTTATCTTTTTTTTTGTTATCTTTGTGATTGTTAATAAATTTTTATTGTTCAACTGATTATTTTTCTTTCATTAACACAAACTTTTAGTGAAGCGAAAGATATTAAAGAAACTAAGTTTAAATTCATACTACTCGTTTAGTTGACAAAAATAAAAAATGAAATTGCACTTTAAAGCACTGTAATTAATCGGATTTTTTTACCCGTAAATAATCAGTAATTTTCTGATACTGTTCTCTTTTTAAACTATGTGGTAGTTGGTCAAGGTTAAGAATCATATTTCAAGATAATGTCTAAAAAAACAGAGAAATTATAGTGCGAACAAAATAGTAAAAAAACGATTGACTGATCGAAATTTGATCTTCAGTATTATTTTATAAATCTTTAAATAAGAGCATTCTTAAACAACTCATTTTAATAATTATAAAAATAAGATAAATTAACAAGAAAAAATTTTTTTCAATCATAGATCGTTACAAATTATTCTAACATATTGTATGATATTAAATTCCTAAAATTAATGAACTTATTTTACATTTATTGTTTATTTATATCAAATGTCATTATTTTTCTAAAGAAATGTTTTTTAAATTATTCACAAAAATGTGATATTAAAAAAAATTTTCTATTTAAAAACCCATTGCGATTAATGTATAAAAGTAAAAAATGTTACTAATAGTTTCGATTTTCTCATCACAATAAAATAAGCACCTTTGGGCAAAATAAAACTTAGTACTTATAAATTTGTCACATTAAAAATGATTTATTAAGTAAAATATCCGAAAAAAGATTTCACCAATTAAATCAATCTGAGTTCAATATTATTTATAATAATGGTAATATATATATAAATGAATAAATTGAGAAAAATCAGAACAGTATTTACATAGGCTGTCACAAAATTGTAATATTCGAAAACAATAAAAATGAACAATAGAAATAATAAAATGATAAGAGAATTATAATTCGATTTTTGAGATAGAATTCAATCAGATCATTGAGAATTAAAATCACAGTTTTTTAATATCGACATCGAATATGAATTAGATCACAATTAGTATCATCATTATCATTATTATCTCAGTTTCATTGAGCTTAATTCTCAATTTTGTTCCGAAGAATTGTTGGATGAGGAGACAGCATAATTTTTCTTCTTATCTCTCCTTTTAGATAATAACCCCGACGAGCTTACAGGTTCCAATTGCAGACCCGAAGATTTAAGGTTTAAAGCAGTAAATGTGGCATGCATAGCGTCCTAAAAATTATTTTAAACATAAGTATAATTAAGATAATTTAAAGAAAAAATAATCCCTTTATTGATAACTTGATAAAGCGTTCGATGTTTTTTTATTAAAAAATTTTAAAACTGAAGTTTTATTTAAAGATTTTCATTTAAAATAATAATCATAAGATAAATTGCTCAAATATCTGTAATCGACGTTACTTGGTTTAGAATATGGTAAGATTGGTTAAGAATCTTTCAAATTAGTATTTTTTTTATTTGGTTAAAAAACAAAGAACTCGAAAACTTCAAGACTTTGTTAATATAAACCTCAATACCAGTTGAACAAGGATTCTAGTCAAAGAATTATGTAAAAATATTCGAATATTTCTATAGATCTGGAAGTCACGGAGAAAATTTCAAATGTTGATTAAATTATGTTTCATTTCAGTTTCCTGGTATTACAAACCCAATGCCTGAGTAATGCTGCTTGGAATTTTCTGCAACCAAAAGACAGAACAATACACATCAATTGATGAAGCTGAATAAAAAATCTAGAGAAAGATCGAACAGAAGTCTAAATTACGAGGAGCATTTATCCTATTAACCTTGGGTACTATGAGATAATTAAAAAATTGACAAAAAATTGCTGATATTTTAATTACGTCATAATTGAAGTTGTTTACATTTTCGAGAAGCTTGGCAGAATTTTAATTAAATAAATGTTAAAAGAAGAGGACTTGTCTTATCTAAATGAGTTGAGCTCTATTGCAGATCACAGGTACTACCATAAGTTTTATATTTTTTGTTCATTACAATATTTTACTGAAAATCTTCAACTTCAAAACATAGATAAATGCAGATTTATAACTTTTTTGAATCGAACCCAGAATCGTATTTTCATAGAGAGTGTTATAAGAAAATATTTTAAGATTACAGATGAAACTGGTAATTATTTCCAGCTCAATTAATTGCAGTTTTATTTTAATTCGTTTTGAAGTTATTCATCGACAATGACAACGTTGGTAAACTCCAAATGTATATTTATTGATATTTTATTTGTCTGTACGATGGTCTAAGAATTTTTAAGGTTCAGCTTTCATTATAAAATTTTGTTGTGTTTTTCAAGATTGTATATTTCATTAAAAAATATCGAAGGAAAAGGAATCATTTTTGAGACGAATCTTTCTTAATTCATTCCCAGACTTTATAATTATTATTCAAATATATTTTTTCAACGCTGAACCTCTGTCACTAAGTGATTACATTTTATAAAAATGAGAGAATTTTAAAAATACCATGCTTCTAATTATTTCATTACTGTTTCGTCGTTACAGAGATGTAGAATATTAAAAGAAGAAACCAACTATATTATCTTTAAATTATTTCCAGTCAAGTTTCAAGTAATTATGTGAATATAAAACGGAGAGGAATTTTTCAATTTTTAATAATTATATTTAAATTGAATCCTGTTACTTGTTTCAGGAATATAAGAGAGAGAGAGAGAGAAAAACGTTTTCACAAATTTAAACAAATATTTATTTAAGAAATTAATTTTGAAAATAAAATCTCCATTTAAATGAGATTTCTTTTCTTTAAAAAACAAATATAAAAAGAATTCTATGAATAAAATCTCAGTTATCCTAAATTTAATTCATTAAATTATTAATTAAATTATTAATGATAATTATTCATTTATTATTTAATTAATTTATTAATTTAGATATTTTAATTAATGTCTGCTCTCTTATATATAAAATTATTTATTATATAATGATAATTCGTCAGTTGTGATTCCGGATAATTAAGAGACAATGTTTTTTTAAAAATATTTTTTATTATAACAATCAGTAAGAATGGAGAAGCAGATTTACAATCTAAAATAAAGTTCTGCTATTTGTTGGATCCTGTAAAATCAAAAAAGAAAAGAAAAAAAATCAAAATTTTACAAATAATATCAAATTTTGAGGTAAACAGAGAAAAATCTGTTATAATTTTTTTCATTAAGACTCTTTCTGAAATTTGTTATCAATATTACTTAATAATTATGCTTTATGAATCTTATAAATATTGTGTTACATTTTACCAAAACCAGATCCACGATGCACCAATTAATTCATTCATAAAATAATACTCTAATTTGTGGTTATGAATATAATTATCGTGATAATTCTATTGCAATTCAGCATTCTGTTTCTCCACATCATTGGAAAAGCTGTACTATATCCAGGACAAGATAGTCTTATTAAGTGTGAAATAATGAAATTGTATAATGGCCCAAAATTTTCCTCACAGTCGTCCGACTCGGATAATTTTAGATAAAATTTTCAATGGGAAGGATGAAGGATGTCAAGAATATTGAAACGTCGATTACTGACAAAGCCCCGGTTGCTTCGTAAAGGTGAACCATTCACGTGTTAATATTATGTAAATCAAAATTTCTTAAAGATAAAAAATAAATATTGAAGAAAACAAACATAAAAAAACTACATAAAATATAAAATGATTCCATTCTGCAAGTACGTGGATTATTATTATTACATATTAAGGAAAAACCCAAAACTGAACGAAATAAACTTAAGAAGAACGGTTGAATAATTAATATCTTCAACTATCAACAGGAGAAATAAACGAAAACGAAAAATCGATACGGAAAAATGAACATATTTACATTACTGTAAGGAAAATGGAAGAAAAATTAAGTTGATCGGTTTTTCAAGAGAAATTCCTATGACATTAAAATAGGATGATGTAACTATAACACAAATATCACACAGGTGTCCCGGAAATTAGGGATCCCATTTTTATAAAAGAAAAATGACTCTCTACAAATAGGATTAAAATTTAAGAAAATTTCAAGATACATACACCAATAAAGGACACCAATTCTAATTTCTAAAAAAACTGCTATCTTTCTGTGAATTAATTTTGTATCAATATTCCTCTGATGTATTAATTCAGAATACTTGATAAAGGAAAGAGACACGCAAAGACTTGGGAAAAGATGGAGAAAATCCAAACAATATGTGAAAAAATCATTTTAAAAAGTCACTTATCAAAAAACAAATGAAAACAGTTGAAAAAGCATTTCAAGTGAAATTCACAGAGAGAAAATATTTTTAGAAATATCGACAACATTAACAATTGACAAAACTCTGTCCTTAATTTGTACTAAGTTATTCTTACATAATTACTTTTAATTACAATTTTTATTAACATCTCCTTTGAGAAATTTGTTTTCTCTTTTCAATATCTAATGTAATAAAATGTCTTCATTATCCATTATGGCAAGAAAATAGCTGAAATTAATTGGGAATTCCTAAGACAACTGACCTGACCACGGTTTTCAGATTATATTGAGTTAATAAAAAAGTACATTTATATTTGGATAATTTGCCCTTTTAAATCTATCAGACGATTTTATCTTTCTATCAAAAATATCTCTGTAATTTCAAATATCAAGAAAATTTCTAATCAATCCTTTAAGTACAATACGGATTGGAATGTTTGATGTGTGTTATTTTATTTTATCTAATTTAAATTAAATGATTTAATATTTTTATTACCTTATTTTATTTATTTATAATGTATAATAAGTTGGCTTGGAGGAAAGAGATTTCGGTCAAGTGACGACGTTATAAGTCAAACTGAATATTTTGAATCTTAAGATAAAACGTACTTTTCTAATGGCATCATAAAGTCCAGCACCGTTGGAAATTTTGCATAAACATTAAAGAAGATATTGTTGAAGCTTTACTTATATATATATTTATTTATTTTCTGGATATTTTTTTTCAGCATTTAACGACTCATTTTTAATAACAAAATAATATTCAGTCAATAAAAATAGTTTTATTGATTGAAAATTAACAAATGAGATCCACAGAAATTTATTTTTATTATTATTTAAAATATAATATTTATTATCACCAAAAATGATATCTTTTTTTAATAATTACATGAAAATAAATTTTTAATTAATTTTCAGTGATCCATTAAATGTTAAGTCGAAATTAAAATTTCAAATTTATTCATGACAAACATAAATCTTATTGAAATAAAGAAATTAATATAATTTATTAAAGTAAAAAATAAAATTTTTTTAAAAAATTAACTTAAAATATTAAAAATATTTTTAATAAAAACTTTGCTAATTTCATAATTAATTATAGATTTTTATATAGTAACAGGTTTCCAGAAAATAATAATAATAATAATAATAATAATAATAATAATAATTAGTAACTAATTAATTCAATGAATTATTAATGAACAAATGACCATCAAACTGTATTTGACCATATTGTATTCATGATAAACGAAATATTATTACTATGTTTTCGGTCAACAGAAACATCCAGGGAAAATAGGTTAAAGAAACAACTACTTTTTTGAAGTCTCAGATTTTCATATGCCTTTGATATTCGCTAATCCTTTCGGAAAAATATATTTATAAAACAAACTATTGTTATAAAAATGTTATATAATTATGTTATATTGTTTTAATAATTTTTATAATTTAAAGAAACATGAATTATATTTTGAATGTTAAAATAAAAGAAATTATAATTACAAATTTTCAATTATAAAAAATAAATAATACCCTATCCACTACACATGATGTGGCTTAATCTCATTTATCTAACAGATTATATTATTTTTCAATTATTCAATATATTAACGGATTATATATTTGAGAAAACAGAATTTTTCAAATTTCAACAAAAAATAAAACTCAATTTTATTCTCCAGAAGCAAAATATTCCGTTACTTGAAAAATATCGCAAAATTAATTTCATAAATAATTCAAGCCAACAGAATATTTGTTTATGATAAATAAATTAATAACAATGTTACCTTAATTTCGATCATATTTTGTCCAATAATCAATTTATATTGAGGTAGTTGGTCTCCATTTTTGATCCATGTATGTGACAATATTCCATCTGCAGTTAATCTTTGCGAGGGGTCAACATGAAGCATTTTAGCAACGAGATCCTTATTAATAAAATTATCAAGAGAATCGATATCTTATTCAAGTTAAAAAAATATTATTAAATCAGTTTTCAAAATTTATTGCGCAATAAATTTAAAATGTAATACTTTTAAAATTAAATTTAATTATTAAATCCTGTTAAAGCATTACATTTTAAAATATGTAACAGAATCGCCAATTTTTTTATCCAAAAATTATGTTAAGAATTTATATTTCATAATTATCCAATAATAATAAAATTACTTTTCCTGCTGGAGAAACTGCATCCCAATTTCCACCAGACATACTAAATTCACCTCCTTCGATTCTTCTAAGGATCGTATTTGGACTATCTGTGTTATTCTGAGCGAAGGGTGTTCGACCAACTAACATGGTATAAAGAAGGACACCCAAACTCCAAATATCACAGGCTGCAGCATATCCTTGCATTTTTAGTACCTTATATTAAAATAATACAAATATCCTTAAAAATTGAAGAAAGTAATTACTTCGGGAGCTACGAAATTAGCCGTATAACAGGGTGTCATTAATAAGCCATTTTCTGCTTTGAGCTGTTTGGCAAAGCCAAAATCACAGATTTTTAATTGTTCTGGCTTGCCATCTGGTTCAGCATAAACAAGATTTGATGGCTTCAGATCTCTATGAACTACCTGCAAATTGATTTTGATAGAATAAGTTTAATATGAAATATACTTTTTGTTTCATTTAAAATTAAAAAGAAAAGAATCCAAACAAAAAATAATATTGGGTTGTGAAATAAATTTTGAATTATTTTCATCAAAATTAAAAGACGAAGTTCTAATTTTTATATAAAACTTTAGTTTATTCAAAGAATATTGACCATTGTCTTCGATTATCTATTTCCAACGTTGTGTTAAGAACATTGTGCTAACTTTATAAAAACTGGAGATTTTCTGTCAAAATATTGTCCACAGATTTCTTTCCAGATTATTTTGAAGCGAGCCAAATTAATGGAAATCCGAAGGATCTACAACTGACGAGTACGATGGATGTTTCACTTCTTCCCGACCGAGGTCCTTTAGTTTGCATTTTGTCGCCAAAGCAGTATGTGGTTTAATTTTTTCCTGGTGAAAGGCTACATTATTTCTGCTTACTAATTTCGATGGTTTCTTCAGCATTGCCTCCTTCAAATTTTCCAGCTGATCACAAAATCTCGTATTGATAGTCTTATGTTTTGGAATAATTCCCATCCAATCCCACAAAATACATAACATCACCTTGGGTTGTAAATCTTGTTTTGTAGTTGTTTGAGAGATGATTTCATCACCCCTTGGCTTAATGTTATTGTAGGCGATCTATTTTTCAACCCCATTTATCATGTGCTTCAGAAATTGGTCCAATGAATTCAGTGCTAAGAGAGACTTACGGATCGTAATCCGATCATAAATGTTCTTTTCTGGCAATTTGTAAGGGATCTAAATACTCATTTTTTATCATTCCAAGAATTTTTAAGCGCATCGCAAATGTAGAATGTTTAATACCCAAGTTCTGCGCTATTTCTCAATTTGAGATATGGTTGTCTTCTTTGATTGCGACCAAGATTTCATCGTTATCAGTTGTGACAGAGCGACTTATTCAGGCACTATCTTGGAGACTAAAATCCACAGAATAGAAACGCACAAACTATCTCTAGCACAGTCACCGTATACGTTACATATTTCACGTCACGCTTCTGACGCATTTATTTTTTTTAAAAACAAAGTGTAAAACACGCCTAAAATACTTTAGATTGATTTGCTTCGTTCATTCTTGAAATAAGAATATTATAAAAAAAGCTTGGTATACAATTAAATAATCACCAAACATTCCCGGATATTATTTAATTGATTTTGGATTAATTATTATTTGAATAAAATTTGCATTTGAGTTTAGTAGTTGAAAATAATGTTGAACTTTTCCACAACCCAATAACATCTACACCTTTTAATTTATTGAATAATAAAAGAAGTTTTATATAATATATTTATTATTTAAATAATAAAAAGTTAATTTTACTTCATATACTTATAATATATATACAATTTGAAATGACACGTCTTTGAACCAAAGTAGTTATGTTAATGACATAAAGAATCTATGTCAATAAAGGTTGAAAGACTAATCAGACTTAATCAATTATGGTTTAAGAGAGTTAATCACAAAATACAGATAGATAACTTTCTATAGAGAATAACAAATTAGTTTATTGGATTTCATCAGCATATATCAAATGATTTTTCGTAATTTATCCACTATTGAGGTCTAACGTAAAAATTATGTGAATGAGAACCATTCTAAAGTAAACAAAACAATTACTGATTATAAATAACCAGCAAGTAATGAAAAGGACACCAAGACCAATTGTGATACTGTATGTGGGGAATTCAAATCAGTTTATGAAAAATTTTATTAAAGACTTTTTCTTTTCAGAAATATTATTCCAATTTGAAAATAATAATATATTTATTTATTTATTAGGTTAAGACTTAATATGCATTGGGAGTGCCTATATTTCAGTTTTGGGAAGAAGAGTCTCTTTAAAAGCACTTTAATTTTTTCCTCTTTAGAACCATGCCCTATATAAAATCTTGAGAGTATAAAAGATGCCAAAAGTTTTCATAAATTTTCGAATACATTTGATTGAAAAACTCCACATGCACTTTACAATTTTTTTCTTATTATTATATTTTTTGTACATTGTATTTCCTTTGGTTGGTAGTAAGTATTTAATGAAATGTTTTCACCTCTTTCCAAGAAAAAATAATCTCACCAAGCTGATATCAACAATCTTCTTCAATGAAGATAGTTTTGGAACAGTATTTTTTTCCAATTTAAATCAATATTCCATTTATGAAAACATAATATTGGCTGAAAAAAAATTCACAAGCACTCTAAGGTATTTCGGGAGTCCTATTACTATAGGTTATTATTTGCTCTTTATTTTTCATTGAAAATTATAAAAAATGAGAAAAGAAAATTTTACTGACATTCAAATTATTATGAACAATAATTTTCGTAACATGTTTATTCAAAATGTATACCTCTAGCCTCTTAAACATCCAGGCCAATCATCAAAGACAATATGTACCACATTCATATCTATTTCAGAAACTGCTTTAATCAAAACAGATTTTACCATTTCTAAATTCCTTTGAGGCTTAGCGCAAACTTTTCCTAAAATGACCACATTCTTTAATCCAGAAGACTTAAGTCTAGGGTTAAACAGAGTCATGTTCTGCACTAATGAATTCTTTGTTTTGTAAATGAATCCATTTTTGGTAGCCTTAACTTCAAAGTAAGTGCATAGGTGTTCTGAGACTCTCAATGCTTTTGTTGGAACATTTTAGAATCTACGGGTTATCCCGAATACTGTTTTGATATACTTAGGCCCCAAACTTGACATCTTATGCAAATTATGTAGTTCAGTTTGGCCTTGAGTAATTTAATAATGGCTGATGCTCAATAGCAAAAATGTTACCTTTGATTATTCATTCCATATTTAATTTACGACTGGTTCACAAAGAAAAAGATTTTTTAAGTTCACAAAATATAAAGCTTAAAATAAATATGTATTGCATCTCTAATATTTTTATGACTAAAATTTGGGATAGAACTTATGACAGGACTATGCATTCGTCAAACAGCTAATAATAAACACACACTTTGTTTTTATTATAAAAATATAAATAACTGGTTTAATATTTTAAAACTGATCCCTACTGGATCTCACTGGATTTAAATGTTCATATAAATCAAATTAATGTTTTCTGAAGTGATTTTCGATGTAAATGGAGCATAAAATGTAATTCTAAATGGCAAACTTTAATTGAAAATTTACAAATATCACAAAAAATAATTTTAAAAAGATCAGACGAATTCATTAATTTGGAACTGTAGAATTTCCTCTCTATCAAAATACCACAAGATCTCTCTGACCTTTGTAGACGTGTGATGGCATTCTGCTTATTGCTTCATTAGTGAAGCTGTTAAGAATCGATCTTAATTTAGATTCGGTTTTAATTATTATCATCTCTGTACCACAACATTAAATTCGGGGTAAATAACAATTTCTAACAATTTCAGAATTACTGGGGTAAACAAGACATAGAAATGTTCTCATTTAAAAAATATTAAAAATAACGATCATTTAATTTAATAATCTACGATATATCAAAAAGTAATTAGAAATTAATTTACCGCTTTTCTAATATTTAATTGGATATTTAATATTTCAGTCGAAAATGCTTTATAAGGTTTAAAATAGATTTCTTCCTACTTTAAAGTAAATTTAAAATAATAATAATTAATAGACAAGGACGAACGGAGAAAAGTATATTATAAAAAAAACGAAGAAATAGACAGCACTGTCGAATTATTTGAATAAATTATCAATTCATCAAATTATCACAGCGAGTTAAAGGCGTTAAAAATTCTCATCTTTAAAGAGAAAATGAAATCTGAACTATTATTTTTTATTCGTTCAGGATAATCAAATATTCAGATTTTCTCTTACCAAAAATTATAACAATAAGAAAAGATTAATATTATTTGAGTTTCATCAACTGTTGTCCAAAAACAAGGCTTTTTTGGTGTAGTAGTTTGATTCTGGACAGAATTTTGGAGAAAGTAAAGAGAAGTATTATAATTTTTCATCGTTACATATTACCACATATGAATGTGAGATGTAAAAATTTTGTATTATATATTTCATCTTATTTAAGAGCTCATTTTAGAAATTGTTAAAAAATGAATAATTTTGTGAATCTGCGTCACAAGATCATGTTTTTGTAGATAAATCCTCCAACCAGTCAATTACCAGTGAAGATAAACGTTTATACAAATATTAATTATTAAATAAATTATTGTTAAAACTCTTTTCAAGAAAAACTACTTGTGCCTTTTATATTTAAAAAGTCAAAAAAGAAATGACAATATTTAAAATTCTTCAAAAAATAATTTTGAAAGTAAATTTAAGTTTTTCTTTTAATTAAGGGAAGTTTACTTTCTTAATTATTTTGATTTGTTTCAATATTTTTTAAATAGCACGTAATATTTTTCTTCGAATAAGACACAATTATTCATGAAGAAATATTATTAATGTGTTTTTTAATTCATAATTATGATATTTGTTCAAAATTATTTCCTCGTATAAACGAATATTTCACAATGTATCGATCCAGGTTTAAATCTTTTACCTATGTTAGATAGCAAATTATCTTTTTTCCTGTTATATACAAACTCAATAAATCAATTATTTTCAGGGTTTAAAGTCATCGAAGATCCACAACGATATTTGTTTTCTTAATAGTAAAAATCCATGTATCTCTACAATATATCAATAACATCTCCACATTTTTTGGTTTTCTTCTAATAAAATATACATACCAAACTATGGAATTTGGCATTCTATTTTGACATTGTAGATTTTATTCGAGGGCAGCATTATCTTCTGATATGTCAAATGACCATTCATAAATGAGTAAAATTGCTTTATTTAGACAAATTTAATTGTTTCAAATATTGTTCTATGAAAGTATTAATGAAATGCAATCTTGATCAGCATTTAGGGATCTCAAAGTACAATGGAATAATGTCAATATATTGATATCATTCGATAGCGTCTTATTCATTATTTATTAAACTTTGACTATGAGGAGAATGAGTTAAAAGTTCCCAACCAAAATTAGTAATCTTTGAGACTGCAGTCCGGATGAATAATGACTCAACTTCTGCTTGCCAAAGCTGGACACTTCAATTTCACTACCTTTCATTATCTTTAACTGAACATAATACACATCCTCGGTTATCGTTTCATCAAGTTATAACACCTCGAAATGCATACTATGTGTTAGTGAAAATTAATGAATTGCATTAATATTACATTTTTACCATGACTTTGTAGTGATTGTAAGTTTTTGTCATAGTAAAGCCATGACCTATACTACTGTAGCTGTCATAAATAACCAATTTCTCGACACAGTTATTTTACGATTCAGGAAGTATTCATTTCCTTTTTTTGGAAATGAGGATCTTTTCATATTGAAACATGCTTAATTCTTTGGTCATTGGGAAGTTAGTGAAGCGTTTATATTCATGCCTCGCTTTCTTTACCTATCTTCTTTACATGTCGTATAAATTATTTCTTTGCTGATTTTTAATTGTGAACTCATTCCAACGAGTATTTTTGACATGTATTACTTTAAATCGATATTTGCATAATATTAGTATCACCAATTGGGAACTTTCTCGATCTTGAAAAGGTATGCTAAACCAGAATTTCAGACTTTGACTCTGGAAAATCATCTCTGACATCAACATCATCGTTTTACAATTATGAAAAGCGTACATTAAACAATGTTTTATGTGATCTTCATTCGGCATTTTGTCTGTGATTTCTACATATTTTCTTCAAATTACCGAAAAATTTTTAAGGACTAAATTTACTTTATAAAGTTGCCAAAAAGAATTTTTTTTGATAAATTTAAACAAAGTAATAATTGATTGAATATGAATTAATAAAAAACGACATTACATGTGTCGACACACTAATTTAGAGTATTTGATTGTTTGTCAGATATTATTTTTAAATTCATAAGTTTCCATCATATTTTGAAAAGACCCAGAGTTTTTTCATATATATATATATATATGAAAAGATTTCTAAAGTGAATATATATTATATTTTATTACCAGATTTTGGTGAAGATGGGACAATGTTTTGGCAACAACGTATATGATAGCGCTGGCTTCCCTTTCAGCAAAAAATTTGTGTTTGATAATCTTGTCAAGCAATTCCCCTCCACGAAGATATTCGGTTACAATGTACACATGTGATCCATTATCATATACATCTCTCAAAGAAACCACATTTGGCAAATTGTGAAAACGCATTAAAATCTCAACTTCGTTGTATGGATCACATTTTTCTCGATCAATAATCTAAATATTGTTGTCATTGTCTTTTAGATTTCAATTTTTATATGTACCTTTACTGCATAAACCTGACTTGTTTGCTTATGTATACATTTCCTGCAGAGAGAATAAGTTCCATGACCAATTACTTCTTTGATATCATAATCCTGCAAGAATGGTTTTGTTTTTACCCCAGGTTTTTTTGATAAAGAATCTTAAATTGATTTTTAATTAATTACAATTAAGATAATGCACAATAATTGACTTACTGTCATTGACATATTGTCCACTTATATTCGTCGTATTGGATGATACACCATTACTATAATTACTTATGTTTTGTCCAGGATTGGAACCATTGAGAACAATAGGAGCCACAAAACTAAATCCCTTAAATAAATCATTAGTCGAAGCACTTGAAGGGATTCCAGGGGAATCAGCTAAATATTAATAAAAATTAAGAGTAATACATAATTATTAATAGACCATTTCAATTTTTCATAAAAGAAGACCAAACAAAGTACGACAAAAAACCTTAAATGAGATAAAATATCGTGTGATTTTTACATAATAATTAAAACAATAAAGTGAATGTTACATTTTCACTATAATTTCACACAATACGGTATCACGTTTGCTCATGTTATTTAGACGAAGACAAAACTAAATTATGACTAAAAATAACTAAGAAACGAAAACTAACGATCCAGGCTGAAGCTATGTGATCAGAAAGAATTCGACCATTATCATAATATAATGTAATATGGTAATTCTTTCTTTTATTTCTTAATGTCTCTAAATATCGCAATTTCTTAATTTTCTGAAGATAAATTAATCAATATAAATTAAAGACAAGAGAGAATTCTTGAATGACTTTGACATAAGTGCATTCATTGTTCCAGTGAAAATTTGAAACCAACTAAATTTCTTTGATTTCTAACAGTTTTTTCAATGTATGTTATTTTTAAATTTTTTGTGATGTTTGATAAAGTTTTTAAATCTAAAAGGATCATAGGTAAAATAATGAAGAATTAACGCACACCGTATGTGTGATCTACAAAAATCTGGATATGGAAAATGAAGTCACAATCAATGAAAATAAATTTCAGAAAATGCCAGGGATGGTTTAGCCCAATGATTCTCAACCTCTGTGTCCTCGCACTTTTTGTGACGCCAAATTTTATAAAAATTCAGTTTGGGTTCAAAATAGATTCGACTAAACACCATAAGGCAAAAAAGCTTTAGAATTATTATTAAAAATTTTCTACATCTTATTTGTGCGAATTCGGATTTTCAGCATCAAGCAATATAGACATCGAAAAGGTTAAGACTTAAATGTAGAAGACGAAATGACAGTGACTTTTTCATTTATCTAGAACAATTTCTTAAACAATAAAAACGTTTGTATAAAAACCAAAAAGCTCTGCATTTTTCAATATTAAAATGTATATTTTAGTTCAGAGACTTTTTGGATTGTGGAAAAGATGGTGTTGTCGAAAGAAAAAATAAGATTAATTAAAAATAAAATTTTAAAATGTTCTTCTCGGTAAACAGAGTTGTCTTATTTTGCAAAAGGACAATGCAAAGAATACACTTCATTAAACAAGAGGAATTTGGGCGGAGAATATTAGCCTAATTGTCAACACTCACATCTGATTATCAATTTATGGTCAAATCATTAGTAGGTCAACCTGTTTGATGCTTCTAATGATATACTCCCGGTGTTTATCTATTTCATTGAAGAATTCAAGTGAAGTAACATTATGGAAACGTAGTGATTATGTTTTAAATAAAATATCTCCTTTGTGTGAACGTATAATTTTTTGTAAAATAATTCTTATATTAATATTAATATAATATTTATGTTTATATATTATTATTATTACTTTTATATATTATTTAATCATTCACAACATTTGAATCACCATTCTATCACTGAAATCAAAAAATATAATAATATTTTCTCAACATTATTTAGACTTAAAATAAATATGAAAACTGTTTTTGAGAAAAATAAGTCGTCAGAACGAAACTCGTTATGTTTTTTCGCTCCAAATGTGAAATATAAATAATGAATATATTATTTTTTCAATATATCAATTCACAAGTTACATTAATAAATACAAACGAGAAAATATCATGAAATAATTCATGTTCATAATTAAAAATTTTCAATTATTTTCCTAACAATCCACGCGCATTATTACTAGACAATTTTTCAGAATTTTTTCTTTTCCATGGTGATTTTTACCAAGATACACTTTTAATACAGAAAATGTCACTAAAGAAGCCCAAATCTGCTGCTATTCTCCTCTCTTATCATCGAAATTAAAGTAAAAAAAATCCATTTTACATACAAATTATTTTTTAAAAATATCTTTGATTTTTAAAAAATAATTATCGATTTAATACATCTTTTAAAAAAGGAATTAAATAATGATTGTCAATAATTCACATTTAAATAATAAATTAGAAAATTCATATCGAATTCATAAAACATGAATATTGATGACATAAAATTTTTTTTTATAATTCCTTAAAAAATTTTACATAAAAAATAATTATAGACGCAAAATAAACTTTCAAGATAAAATTTAATGTTGTCAAATATATTTTGGAAATTCTTAAAATAATAATTTATTACAAAGCATCACACAATGGTAACAAAGTAAAATAATTTCACAGAAATTTGGCATCAATCTAAACTTTGTGGAAGTCATAATATTCAAAACATTAAAGAATTAAATTATTTTCCAAATTTTGATGATTAAAAAAATCGTGAAATTTTAATATATACTTTATAAATTTCATTTTTTTTAATATATTGTGATAAAATTGGTTGCATACACAAAAATCAGGTTGAAATTCATAACCAAATCTAATCAATTAATAAAACATTTTTTATGAAAAATAATGATAATCAATTTAGTAATTTTGAAAAAATATTTAAATAAACATTTTACCTCCATTTTAATACAATAATAATAATAATAATAATAATAGTAATTCTTATTATCAGTGAGCTAAGATTAAAAATAGGATACACAAAAAGAGAATATTAAAACAAATCACATCTAATTTTTATTTTTAAAATTTAATAAAAAATTGTTTAAGTTACATTTACTTAGAAAATGAATGAACATTAAATTTTTTCTAATTATAAACATAACATGTCTCTAAAATATATATCATATGAATTTAAGAAATCAGAAAGATGTCAACCAAAAATATCAATAAGATATTAATTAATTATTAATTAATAATAAAGATATTGTGCTATTTATTATTAATTGCTATTTTAATAGATCCAAAATTAGAACCGGATTGATCGTTTTGTAATATTATATATTTTTGATGAACCGCTGATTTTATTAAAAAATAACCACACTCAAATTACTAAATCCCAGTAAGAAGAGACTTTTTTTTCATATGGTTAAAACAATATTATATCTGTATCATAAATTAATTTTTTTCCTCACATATTTTATATTATTAATAAATAGTATCAACTGAAAAGTACCCGATTTGTTTATTGTTTATTTTTAGAATGTCTATAAACAAAAATAATGTTTTAGAGTCAAAATATTGTTGTAAATCATTCATCCGATAAAAAACAAGCGCAACGAAATATAAATAAATAAATAAATAAATGTAATACTTTTTAACTGTTTAATTGAAAATTCTGAATCAAAATAAAATGCATCATCGAGAGGTGAGCAAACGGGTTTGAAAGGCGGAGAAGCCTGTCGACTGTAGAGCTGGGTCCAGTTAATCGTTCCAAAAAAGGGATGTGATTTAATATCATCTATTCCATTTGGTCCATAACCTAAAAAAACAATAATGGTTGAAAAAGCGCAATAGTCTTTCTAATCATAGAAAATCGATAAATTATCTTTGATCTGTGGCGACAAATTTAACATAAAATATTTGTCCCCATTGAAAATATTATTCTTCACAACAAAATCGACTGTGGACAAAAGATTTTTTCTAAGATAATCGATAAATAGTCTACGACTGAGTCATGGTTTCCAGAGAGAAAATTAATTCTCTCAACGCTGGAGCAAGTACAATCAGCCGCAGATGAATGTCATGAACTATACAAATATGTAGTTCATAAAATTACCTAATCTATTTGTGGGATTTCTTTTGAACAGAGCTCGTAAAAGACTTTGTGCTTCTGGACTCAAAAACTGAGGCATACCTAATTTCGCTCTAAAAAAGAAACCGTTATTATGTAAAATAATATATTAATATCGATAATTAGTAACATTGTAGGCGTTGAGTAGAAATACTTTGAGCAAATAATAATAAAAATCCTTAATATTTATAATAATAATAATAATATAATTTTATCAATCATCATGGCTTAAATAGTCCAAGATGTTATAGGTGACATTAGTTTTAATAGCACAATAAAAAATGACATTATAAAGATATTTTATTCAATTATTAATAAATAGTGAATAACAATTTTTAAACTTAAAAATTGATTAAAATTAAAATAAAAAACTTTGAAATTAAGTTTAAAAAAATTCCACATTTTTTACTTTGATTTTTAAAAATTTCTTCAAACCAAAAAATTGAGAAAGAGAAAAGTAGATAGAAATTAAAATATCTCCATTTCATCAGGATAATTAAAAATTTTTTTCTGATTTTTTTTTCTGATTTTTGCCTGATATATTAATAATGTTTTTTTTAATAAAATTGTTCAATTAAATAAATTTGGTTACAATTTTAATTAATTCAAAAATCTTTTTTTAAATATCGATGATTGAGAAATATTAATAAAAATTTTCAGAATGAATAAAGAAAATGTCTTATTATGTAAGAAAAATCTGTGTCCTTATTTGCATCTACTATTGATTTTTTTAAATTACCATTTTAAAAATCTGATCAAAGAGATTAAATGAAAGAACTAAGAAAAATCTAATTTACAATTAACATTTTTTATTTCCAATGCCAATAGAACGATTGAATTAAATAAATAAATAATAATAATAATAATAATAATAATAATAAAAATCTTCGTTCAATTATGTGCATTTTTTGACATATTATTAAAAAATATTAACGTTTTTCGTTAAAGAAAAACAGAATTACATTATTTTGTAACATTTTCCCTTTTGTAATATAATATGACGATATCTTAAAACTTTTTATAAATAAATATATAAAACTATATATGTAACAATTAATCAATATTAAATAACAAAAATTTTTTAAAACATTGGTTTTTCCATTAAAAATACCATGACTTTTATAAGATATTTTTAATCAATATACTTTGAAATTACAGCCCGTTTTATTAATTAATTTATAAATAACATGTAATTAAATATTAGAAAAAAATTCCGATTTTATCCTCTCATTATAAAAGCAGTAATTATTTGTTGAAATTATTTCCTCCATTTTATTTGTGACTTCTGTCATGTTAAATGAATTAAGCAGAAATATGAGGTTCAGTAAAAATATATTTATATTAATATATTTATAATTATATTAATATATTTAAATTTATATTAAAAAAAATAATAAAAATATTTATAACCCATAATTACGAGTTAAATAATAATAAATCACAAATAATTAAAAATTTAATCAAAAACAACAATCACAATTGATAGAGACTTTTATATATAAATATAATAATGTGTATTGTTTTAAACAAATATAAAAATACTTAATATCAATGATCAACAAAAATCCATGTTAAAATATCTCTACAAATAGCAAGAGGAATTCAATATTTTTCAAGCCTAATAAAATTTCTTCCCTACTACTCTAGAAATTTGTTTTAATAACATTATTTTATGAAGTCAGTTTTATTTTAATATTTTATTATTATTATTTTTTTTTAATAATAATTTATTAATAAAAATACAATGAACGAAAAAAATAAAAATAAATTTCAACATTTTCAAATGGATACCGAAAATTTGTTAACAAAAAAAAAAGATTATGGCTTGATTGAAATTTTAATAAAAAAAATTATTTTGCATTTCCTTTTTGAGAAATAGATTGATCGATAATGGAAAATAAATTAAATTCGTTTAATTTGATGGAAAAATTTAATTATCAGTTTAAATACTTTAATATTTGATTCATTGTTTCCTTCCTGTTTTCTCCTTGAAATGGCAAAATGCCCGTCAACATTTCGAACATCAAAACTCCAAAACTCCACCAGTCTGCCGATTTGCTGTGTCCTCGTCTATTGACAACTTCTGGTGCCATGTATTCCACAGTTCCACAAAATGAATATGCTTTACTCTCTTCTTCATCGAAAATAGATTCCTTGGACAGGCCAAAGTCAGTCAATTTGATATGTCCTTCGTCATCCAGAAGAATACTAGATAATTTTAATTTCACAGTAATGTCTCTTGAAAATGAAAATGAAAATATTATCCGTTACCGGATTGGTCTACTGAGACGTAGGTTGTTAATAAATGATAAATAAAACATTCTGTTTCAAGCAGCTCATTATAATTTCATTAATATATTTTGTCGACAGCTGTTTTCACACAAAAATCAGACTCACTTTTCTGGTTTCAGATCCCGGTAAATGATACCAAGCTTGTGTAAATGATCCAGTGCTAAGGCTAATTCCGCTAGATAAAACTTTACGTCATCTTCAGTAAACATGAACTAATTAAAAAAAATATTTATATAAAACTGATTTTAATATTTAAACAGAAATTCATCTATAAATAAACTAAAAACATTTTTACACAGTTGACTTGGAAAAAATCCTCTCTATCATTGACATGTGAACAATTATTATTTTTATTCATTTAATATTATCAGTTAATTAAAAATATAATTTTAATTTAAAATACAAAAACGAATATTTTTATTTTCCATTAAAATAATTTAATTTTCCGTAGAGATTTATTTGAAGAAAAATTTTCCAACAATCAATTCGATAAATTTGTGATTATATGGATTATTGGGAAAATGCAAAGATGATTTTATTTGTGGACATTTACTTCAATAATGACAATTTTTATGTATCTTATTGTACAGATGATGAAAATAAAAGTCTTGTGTTAAAGATTGAGTTTAAGAATGAAAATTAACTATATCTATTTTCTGTAACATATAGACATGTTGTTGGACTGTGTTAATCGATATTAATTTAATATATATTATTGATAACTGACATTATTTTTTGTCATCTTTCACAACATTTAATTATATTAATGATATTATAGAGAAATCTATTTTAGACTCAAATCTATACTTAACTTTTACTTTTATTTCCCATTCATAATTGATACAAAAATTTTTAGGGGTACATAAAAATTTTATAATTAAAAATCCTTTTCTAAATATAAATTTTTATAAAAGTTATATTTTTATTAAATTAAATAAAAAGAATATTTAATGTTTGTTTATTTACAAAAATTGAATTTTAATTACTCCGAAACGAAATAATTGGTTAAAATATTTATCTTAATTTTATTATTTTTTATATATTAAATTTTTGAAATTTTATCTTTTTCTTTCATTATTAATTGAATTAGTTCTTTAAAAATATTTAACGGGTTTTTATTTAACATTATATCATTTCCTGTCCAAGCAGTTTTATTTATTATAATATTCACATAAGTAATTTCATTTTCTTTAAAAAGATGAGGGAAAAATTCAATATCAGGTTTCCACAAATTGAACTAATTCACTTTAATACAGTAACCATTTCTAAATGAATTAAAATAATTAACTTTTATTGCTTTTTCTATTTTATGATATATAAAAATAATTATTTATTCTTTTGTTACTTATTATTTACGCTTATAACTATATTATTATTATTATTATTATTATTATTATTATTATTATTATTATTATTATTATTATTATTATTATTATTA
>JBBMKC010218688.1:0-12418 GCA_037834085.1 Bipalium vagum
CATTTTTATTGAATTGGATATCCATTTTGAATTTCATGTAAAACTAAATTAAAAACTAATGAGTTAAAACAACTATTTATAAATAAAAAACACGTGATCTGTCTATTTAAATATTAAATTAAATTAATAATAATGCATCTGTCATTCAAAACGACATCGAAAAAAACGGCATGAATTTATTAGACAACCTAATATAAGGAGCTATTGTCTTACTATGTAAATATTATATTTCCAACTATTACATTAAATAACATAAACCTTTAAATAATAAATAAGACAATTATTAAATATTTTAAATTTATGAACCTTTTCTGAAAATTCTATGGTATTAACTCCGTTGAATTTTACGGTTGCAATAACTTCGGACATAACAAAACTTTTCAATAACTTTTATTTTAATAAGAATTTTGAATTCTTTTCAAATAAATCACCTCAATTTCAAATATTCAAACAACCTTGGTTTTTTACGGAAAATAATAATTAGCAAAATTTCTAACATTATCAATTATTGTGATCTTTATTCTTATTTTAAAACTTTATTCTTTAATTAGATTTTTAAAAATTCTTTATATATACGAGAGTGAGGTGAAAAGTCCACGTTCTAAGAAAGAAAGAACATCAATTAAATAAAATGAACATCATCTTTGAAAAATACAATAGTCCCAGTAATTGCATTATGATTTACAGCTAATTTTATTTCATAATTCTGTTGTAACAATAATTTAAATTGAAAAACTACTGCATTTTTTCAAAAAATGGAAAATTATGTTGCGATATACCTTCCTGACTTATTTTTATCATTTACCGATGTTCTGCCATCTTTGAAGTTGTTGTACCATCGGTAAATTGCTGCATCTGATGGGCACTGATCACCATATACAGCATTTAAATCAAAACGAATTTCTTCCCTTCATAAATAAAAACCTAATCACGCTTCGATATTGAACTTTTTCTAACGACATTTTCGAATTTTTGCCACTAAAAATAAACAAAGCATAAATTATTGAAGCATGGATTATTTTATTGATGTATACATGTATTTGTATTAATATACATAATTACAGACTTTTCCTTTACACCATTCTATATGAGTCTCACTACATATTGGGCGCACCACGTAGTATTTCATTTTGATAGGCTTAATTCCAACCAAGATTAAAAATGAAATGAATTCTCGCACTTGATGAGACTGGTTCATCCCTTCAACAATCAAAAATGGGCAGTTGCATTAACGCGTGATCACACATCAATTGAAGATGATGAACTTTGGGGAAGACTAAGCACAGCAACAACTGATGAAGTTATTGAAAAATTCCACAACGCAGTTTTGGTTGTTCGTCATATAAAAGTTCATAAACTTCCTGTAGTGCAAAGATTTCAGATGAACAAGTGCAAAAGATTCTGCATGACTATTTACATATGAAAAAGTTATCTGCAACATGGGTTCCAGGTTTACTGACCATTGATCAAGAGCGTCAAAGAATGAATCTATCAAACCAATGTTTGCAACTGCAGCAGAGTAATTCAGTTGAATTTCTTCAGTGATTCGTGAATATTGATGGAACGTTGGTACACCATTATGCTCCTGAAACAAAACAATACTCAAAGCAATGGATAAAAGCAGTGCACCAAAGAAGACAAAAGTTGTTCCATCAGCAGGAAAGGTTGTGGCAACAGTTTTTTTAATGTAAATCTTGATTGCTTATTTTGAAAAGTAAAACCCACTACTCAATTGTATCATAATGTATCATCATTGAGCAAATTGAATGAGGAGATAAAAAAACCGTCTAGAAAGGAAAATGTGCTTTTTTATCATGAGAATGCGCCAGCTCATTCTTCAATAGTTGCGCATGAAAAAGTGCATGAACTAAGATATGAATTGTTTCTTCATCGACTGTACTTTCCGGATTTGACACCAAGCTATTTCTTGTTTCCAAACTTGAAAAAAATTATCTTTCTGGAAAACGATTCAGATCAAATCAAGAAGTTCAATGGGAAACTAATACATAATTTGAAGGTCTTGATAAATCATACTATGCTGTTGGAATTATAAGACATGAGTATCTTTGGAATAAATTTATTGCATTGCACGAATACGATGTTGAAAAATAAATATAATTTTTGTCAAAGTTTTTTCTTCCTTTGTTAGGCCGAGAACTCTTCAATCTATTCTCGTACTTCAAACTTTTTACTTACTTTTCTAATTTTTAATTTGTACATAAATTTTAAGTTAAAATTAAACTTTAAACGTTGGTCTTAATATTATCCAAAAATCAAAAAAATCTGATCAGCAAGTTTGCGAGGTTCCATAAAAATTGAAAAAATACTTTCTCCATTCTATTCTGTACGAAATCTATGACAACAATATAAGATTTACTACTGAATATTCATGTCCGGGAAACATGTGGATCCGGTTGGCTGCTACTTCCAATTTCAAAAGTTCTCGTATAAAGAACTGCAAAGAGCTCACAGTAGTGTTCGAAGTTCCTTCGAACATGGCTCCTAAAAATAAATGGGTTTCAAGGCTGTTGGAGAAAATCATATTCAACTTGCCGATTGAGCCAAGAAAAATAGCATCTCCCGTAAAAACCAGTAGGGATGGAGGAATGTTTTTTTCTTCGGTAATGATCGTGTAAATGACATGACCGGACGTGTGACCCGGGGTGTGATATGCAGTAATTTGCAGTGAATTTCTGGACTCCAAGCAGGCATCTAAAACGACTACAGAGCCCGTAAAAGTGTAACTACAATCAGCAATTCTGTCGTCGTGGTGAGAAAATATCTGGAAAATGGAAACCTTTTCGATTATATGGCTTTGGGTTAGCTCAATTGGGCATAAACACTTTAATTATGTAGATAACTGAACCTGTTTTCTTCATTAGAAAGGACACTTACGGTTATTTTTATTCATTTTTATTTTTTTTTTAATATTTATTATCTTTTATTATTTCTTGGTTTTTATTTAATTATTTATTAAATTTTTATTTTATCATAATATTATATTATAATATATTATCATTGTAATAGTTATTTTATTTTATAGATTAGTTTCTAAATTCTAAAGGAGTAAATTTTAATTTTTTGATAAATTCAATTTATTTTATTTTAATTAAATTAACATTAAAATGTGAGACAAAAGACATGTTTTATTGATCTCAAAATTTAAGTAATAATAATAGTACTAATAATAAAAATAATAATTAATGTTAAATTAAAATTATAAATAATTATAATCATATTATTATTAATTTAAGAAACTATATTAATTTGTTTGAAGATTATTTCTAATCTTAACTTTCTTTCAAATTTTGTACTTTAATCGATTTTAATGTCAAATTATCTGAAAAAAGTATCTATTGATTGTCGTGATTAATTTTAAAAGTGTAAAATCGATTTTTAAAAATCACTTGAAATCAATAAATGAACAGTAAATAACGAATTAATCAATAAATAAATTATTTTTCAAAAACGCTCTTCGTGTAAAAATATGAAGAAAGAAAAATTTTTGAAAATTTAATTCTTTGAAAATCGATTTAATTTTTTAATGTAAATCATTTTGTAATATTAAAATAAATAAATGAAAATAAAATAAATGAGAAAATGTGAGAAAAGAATAATTTTGAATTGTTAAATAATATTGATTTTATTTTGATAAATAATAATTTTTTCAGAGCTAAAGAAAAAATATATAAGTCTGGTTTTAATAAAATAAATTTTATTTTTAAAAACCTTTAAAATACTTTCTATTTCTAATAAATCAATATTTTTTGTCAAATGTATTATGTTACTAAGTATAGAACTAAAGGAAAAAGACAATCGATATTTTTAAAAATATTTCATTTTTATTATGAGTGGAAAGTTTACTAAAGTGAATGGAAGAATCCGAAAATATGTTTGAAAAAAATCAATTATGTTTATCAATAATTGAAGAAATAATTACTTTAACTTGAGGAAACAGAATTCTTATTTCACCTATTGAGGCACAGTGGTCGAAATGCTTGTGAGTTATGAAAACGGAATCCAGAATCAAATTGTTGGTAGTCAAGACACTCTATTGAAAGAAAGGTGACAGGATCAATAACAAAAAATGATTAGTGAATAAAATTACTGAAAATGGTGGAAAATAGCCGGGATCAATAATGATACATTTCTGGCTGTTATCGCGCCAAATGATAAAACCATAATTGTCTTTGCTATATGCAACAATGTGTACATGTATCTCTCCAAAATCCATCACTAACGGTGCAGAATGACCCAGTGGATATCGTTTATCAATTTGTTCTAAAGACCTATTAAAGTACCACCGGCCGAATTTTGTGTGAACATAAAACCAATAGCTGCAATAAAATCGGAAGCTTATAACTGATTTTTTTATTGATTTAAATCGAGTTTAAAACAAAATATTTTCGCAATTTACTTGTTATAATATTATGTAATCAATTCGTGGGAATTTTTAATTTTGAAGTCATAATTTAAATGATAAAATAAATAATATAGAATTTAAATGTAAAATAATCAATATATATTATATAGAATTCCAGTATTTTGATAGTGAAAAATTGTTTGAATAAATCGATTTGTGATAGTAAAAATAATAAAAACTTAAGTTTTAATGCTACTGCTGTTTATAAAAAGTTTGATCCATATAAACAAAACGGGAACAAACCGATTTTCAACCTTATAAAATTACAGAATTCCTTTCATTCATAAAACTAAACGTATATTAAATAAAACAATATTCAATTTTAATAATTATAAAAATGTATAATATTAATAATAATAAAATAAAATTATATTAAATTAAATTAGATATTTTCATTAACGTTCTAATGGGCTTCTCATTTCTATCTCAAAGACAGTTGATATTTTGAGTAAAAGAGACTGAGTAGAAGAGATTAGTTTTTGGTTGATAATAGTCAGTCCGCATTATGTGTCTGTCGGGATTACCAAATGGAAGAGTCCTGTAAGTTTCTATATAAGAAAAAGTTCGCAGAACTGCCGGACTTAGAATCTTTAAAAAAAATAATTAATGATTGAGAATATTTTGAGTTATTGAATGATTACTTTGTTGCAGGGTATTTGAAAATTATTTTTGTTTTGATACTTGATTGATAAATTGTTATGGTGATGTTGAAAGAGAATCGATTTTTAATAAAGTAATTTGCAATTTACTATGTAAACATTTATTCTTAAGTTATTTTCTTTTTCAAATTTATTTTCTTTTGATTTGGGAGGGAGATTATATGAGTGTGATAATGAAGGGCATATAGTGAATGAACGATGGGGACTAGATTATACCTTGGAGATTTTTTTAATATATTTATCTGAATTGGTTGCATTTTGTTCATTTTAGTCGTGTGTCATATCAGTCAATACGTAAACCGAGTTATTCATGGGACTGTCGCATTAATCGACATTTTGGACGGTGAGAATTAATGGAAGTGAAAACAAAAAATTTTTTTTTGATTTTTTTATTTTATTACTGGAAACATTTCCATTGTCATTACATATTAAATAAAACTTTAAACATATATTTATTATTCCGTGTAGCCTAGCCAACCAAGAAATATTTGAAGTCAGATTGAACACACATTTTTTTTCAAAATAATAGCAGAATAAATTATCAACCTTCAACATTTTTATTTCGGAGAACACATTATAAAATATCCTTGAAATTACAGCTGACACAAATGAACCTAAAAGTTTTTATTATTGATTTATTTGTTAGATCCGAAGGTCTTCGAAAATTAATTTGGTTTTTCATTAAAGTCGTTCGTGTCCAATTATAAACCTAGACTTTTATTCATAATAAAATCGATGACTTATCTTGTACAGACAACAATGACCAAAAAAAATAAAATCCAGCTCATATTAATAATAACAGTGGCAATAATATCAGAAAGAAAACAATACATATGATGAATAAAATACATTTCCTTGAAAAGAACACTTCACAAATTTAACATTATTAATAGAAATAAATTCATACCCGATCTTAAAGATTAAACTATCACCACACATTTCTGATATGGAAAGTGGCGGTTTTGATCATCAAAATATTCTTTTTATTTCATCATGTATTTTAAAAGGTTTAAGTTCAAATTTTAAAAATCCGATATTGTTAAACAAACGAAAATTATTCTTTCTGGTCATAAAATTTAATTTCCAATTTAAGAGAAATATCGATAACATAAAATTTGGTAAAGAATAAATGTGTAATAACATTAAAAAAAACTAAATTTACTATTCAACAAAGAAAGATTGTTAATGCAGTAGTTCCAATAATTTAATATTTATTTTAACATAACTTTAGATTTATAAATAAGGGATTTCTGTGTTACTATGGAATTTTCTGAAGGATTTTGGAATGGATATTGACATGAATGTCACCTCATGAAAACCTGATTAAATTCCAAAAGGAAAAAGGAAAAAATCAAAAAGGAAATACATCTCATTGAACTTACGAAGAGGGAAATAATTTTTCTAAGTATATGAAAAGGACTAGAAGAAATATGAATCGCTTCCTCATAAATTAGAGCTTGCAACCTGCAGTAAAGTATATATCCTAACCATCAACGTTAAGGAACGTGGAATTCAAATACTGGTATTATACTCTGTAAAATTGGTTTCAAGGCAAAGCATATATTCTTAGATATCAGCATATATTATTCCATCAGTTTTTGTGCAGTCATCATAGTTATCTCCAACAAGTTTCTTTGAAATCTTTCAACCAGAAACCCCAAACATTTTTTGTAACTTCTTTACCAAGGACAGAATAAATTGATTTATAAGCTCATTTTACATTTTTGATTATTGAAGTACATATAAGATAAAATGCCGATTGTACATCTTACAAGTTCTCATTGGGGGAAACAATTTTTTTGAAGATTTTGCTTTTTTATTTTCAAAACTATTGATTATTTGTAACAATTGTAATACTTACATTATATAATATTTATGAAATTTTATGCATACTTTTATAACTTCTAAATTATTTAACATATAATTTCTTTGAAATATTAACTCTTTGATAATTATTAAAATTAAAGATCAAAGTACCAATAGATAAGACAGAGAGGCATAAGGGCAGGTTAAAAACAAGGTACAAGGAACAAAATTCAATCAAATAATATTGTTTCAAAGCATGTCTTTAATAATGTGTTGATTTCTGTATAGTAATGGGATTAAAATGAAGATCAGAAACAATTTCTAAAGCCGAAGTTGCATTAAATGAAAGCAATTTGTGTAGGTAAGGAAGTAACAGTTGGTATTATGATGATTTGGTTTTATGAAGATGTTTTAAAGATTTTAATTTGATTGTTATTACACTTTTTATAGAATCCCTGGTTCGTAAGCCAGAATAACCACATAGGCATAACAGGGTTAAATACCGACAATGATCAGTCTTGAAAATTAATATTTCTCAATTCGTTATTTCTATAAAATTTTAATACTATTTAATCTTTTTAAATGCATAATTTTTAATATTAACACCTAATTTTTATATTAAAATAAATTTTTCTAACCTTAAAATTTTAATATTATGTCAAGCTCTACATTAATTCAAATATTGTTACTTATTATTTATATATTGCTGTCTGATAATGTATCAAATATTTTTTATTTCAAAATTAAGAAAAATAATTAATTGAATATACTTTTGACTTTGTTTAATAAGTTCACAGAAAACCAAACTAATTTCTTTATAAATTGAAAATTTTTAAACGATATTTACAAGATATCTGAAATTCAATATTTTTAAATAAATAGATTTTTTTTCATTTTCTATATATTTACCAAAATCTTTATCAAAATTATTTATTTTTAAAAAAGTAAAATTTCAAAAAAATTTTAAAAATTTTGAATTTATAAAAAATTGTTTAAATATATCAAAGAAAAGAAGAAAATTACTTTTGAAAAGTTATCGAAAGTTCAAAAAGTAAGTTTTTCATAAGCATTTTACGGTTACTTCATAAATGATGTTTAACCATCTTTCGACTGAAATTTGATGACATCTTTTACTGACGTTAACTTAAACATTATTAATCAAAAATGAATTCTTCAAATTTTAATTTTGCTTTATTTAGATCATGTAATGGTCGATATGTCCTTAAACAAAAGAATGCCTCTCAGATCGGATTCATCACGATAATAACTGTAAGTTTTCGTTATAAGAGGAAATTGATAAGAATATTTTTTGATGACAATCCTTGCACCACTCATAGTGATTGTGTTGATAAACAAAACCTTTGACTGATCATTTAATAAAATAATTTTTAATATCAAATTTCTTGAAAAAATTTAAACCTATTTTATTTAGTGTATAACAACCTACCAAGCTTGCTTCGTAGAATCATGACCCAAAATGGTAAGCCTTGTAAATGTTTTTGTTTTTCTTACTCGTCCGCTTGCATTGGTATCTTCATTCTGATTTTGTCAGCTTGATCGAAAAATGCATAAATTAACTGATACGGATATAGTTTGTTGCCTGATTTATTGTGGGTAACGTGGTCAAGCCGTCGACATTATTATTTATTTCAATGCGGCGATTTTTTATGATGAAAACTGAGCATCTGTCACTCCTGTGACCATCAATGATAGGTCTGAGATATAACAAATTATTTTATTATTTTTCTGATTATTTGGTGAAGTGGATAATTTTATATTTTATTTCAGAGTTGGAAAGAAAAGGTTAATTGAAAGATTGAAGAAAATTTTCAAGAACTGCCTAGAAAAGAATGTGAATATATGAATAAATTCTGTTTATAATCTCTTTTGTAATTTGTTTATTAATTTCTAAAAGTGATAAGTAAATAGGGAACCAGATGTTGTTTATGTTATATACAATCGTTTGAAATTATAAGACAAATAAGTATCAAATTATTATCTTCATGTATTATAAAATATAATTTTAATTAAGAGAAAATATGGTAAACACGAAGTTCACATTTTAAAATATAATCTGTCTATTTTTGATTTTCTATTCAAAAACTTGATAAAACTAGAAATTGAAGTATAAAAGTATTTTTCATAAATTTTTCACTAATAAATGAAATTACATTTAACTGAAGTTTATAATTTTACTAAATTTTTATTTATTCACAATAGTCAAGAAATAAACAATAAATAGTCCCAGGCTTTCGGTTTTTGAGATCATTTTTATTTTTTCGAAGTATTAACAGATTTTTGATATGTATCATTTGTAGATAAGCTATCCTTTGAGAAAATTTTTAATTGTTTTATTATTCTAATTTTGACCATTGAAATATTTCATTGAATCTTACTGTTTAACTTTTTTAATACCCACAATATTCGGATCGTCAAGGGAGCTTCATTTTAACAATTTTGGATTTAAGTTTGAAGGCCGCTACATGGTCTAGGATAATTATAATTAAATTATAATGACCGCAAAGTGGTCAGAAATTGAAAATAATAATTTTTATCAAAAAATGATAATCTTGACAATGACCGATTTAAGTTTTACTACCTAAAAAGTCGATAATAAAAGGTTCCCGAATCCACAAAAAAGATTTTGCAAAATTTATTAATTTGGTACATGCGTTATCTTGTATATTGGCGACATGGCGACACTCCAAAACCTTTGGTTTCGCTTCTTTTTCCAGCAATATCTGGTGACTGGTGGTACATAACGCTCTTCGTTTTCCCAAATAACTGGTAATTCATTTGTGCACTCTTCGGCTCACTCTTTCGTGCTCACTTCGCCCATCATTCTATCAAATACTCCTTCGTCTAGTAAAACCATAGGCGCTACTAGCTCTGGATTGCTGATTATCATAGCAAACCTCGTCCTCAATAATTCCCGATTTATCTTAAAGTCATTACCTACAACTTCGTAATACATTTCCCTCATCGACTGTTGCAAAACATGATATACAAAATCTAGTTTCGTATTTGTGTAATATGCCAGTTTTACATCTGTTTTGCTTAACTTTGCTTGAAAGATGCTATGATAACTTTAAAATATCCCTTTGTGATTTGTGATAAACACGTCTGTGTTGCACTTCAAGACTCGATCTCTTCTTACGAATCGAATTTCTTCGTTTTTGTCTTTGCTTATCAGTACTTTTTTTTTCACATGTTCTGTTACTCGAGATGTCTTTCCCACTCTTTGCATAACTGTACCAACTATAATTCATCGCTTGTGCTGCCTTGTGGTTCATCCACAAAATTTTCAACATTTCTGTATAGATTTCCAACGTTAAGTCGTCCGGTTCTCCTCTTGTTTCCATAGCTGGATCCATTAGCTACAATAATCTTAACAACCGTTCTTGATCTTCTCTCGTGGCATCATCATAAGTTTCTTCCTCGTGTTGCTTTCGATATCGATCTACTAATCTGGTAAATATTCTCATCGGATTCTCTTGGTTTCTTTGCTAATACCTTGAGGACGCGGTGCGTTTAGATCCTTCCTGGGGTCTTCCTACTGGATTATTTCCTGGTGTTGCCTGCCGCGGTTTGGACTGTTCCTCTTGTTCTATTATTTCTATTGATAAATTACCCGTTTGAGATTCTTCTCTTGGCCTTGAGTTGCTCTTTCTCTGACTGCTCTTACTCTAGAACTGCCTATCCAACCATTTTGAATCTAATTTTTATCTGTCTCTGATCCACACCTCTTAATCTCATATACCTTCCATATCGTCGTACTAAAGATCTCATTTCTGCTTGTGGCACCCCAAATTCTGTTATTCTTGGTTTTACAACTTTCACAATTCTTTCCAAAACTCCTGTAGTAACTGTTAATTCTGTTACCTGACTCAATAAATCCATGATTCTATCCTTATTTCGTTGCGCTCTGGCAAATTCTTGTTCCAAGTTCAAGAAATTCATTGGGGTCTTCTTGATCTAAATCGACGAACGCCATTATTACATTTTCATTTAAATCTACTCTTTCTTCTAAAGAATCATTTCTTGGTAATACTCTGATCTCAATATCCTTCGGTCTATGCATCGATACTGTCTCATATCCAGTTACCCTTGCCAATTGTCTTTTCAATTCTTCGTTTTCTACTCTCAGCCTTTCGGTTTCATCATCAACATCTGTCTCTTAAGGCGTTAACCTTTGCATTTCAAATGCCAATCTCTTAATAACCTTCGGAGATGTCTTTTCACTCAAGCAGAACCTCGTCATATGACCATACTGTTTACATTTAAAACACTGAATCTTACCATCAATATTCACATTATTTCTCTGGGGTGCATTCTTCACCAACATGTTTCTTCTAAATGTCCTCTTTTATTACAATTTTTAAAAATCTTTATTTTGTAATCCCTAGCAAAATGTCCAAGTTCATTACAATTACTGCATACTAAATCATGCATTTTCTTCTGATCTCTATCTCTTCCTGAACTCAAATCTCTTTTCGCCGCTCGGCATTGTCTCGCTAAATGTCCCGTTCTTTGGCAATTAAAACATTTCTTTGCTACCTGATCATTATCAATCTTACTTTCAGTTCTAGATCTACTGTTATCTCTTCGATTAGCTCCAACTTCACAAATCATCGATGGGTTTCCCTTAATATTCATCTCAGCTCTTCTCGCTTTCTGTAATAGTTCATATATGTCTTTGTAATCTGCTAATCCTAGTGCTGCTCTCAATGGATGTAACAGTCCTATGAAAAACTGGTCCTCAACAATCTTCTTTATTGTCTCAGTCCACTGACCCTTTGGTCCAAAAGCTCTGTGAGCTAACAACTCAATCTGGTAAGCGTATTCTCCTACCGGCTCATCTGCTCTTTGCTTTCTTTGATGGAACATTTGCCTATTTACCCTGCTTATGTCCCCTGGAAACAACTTCTTCGTCAATTCTGTAACTACTTCGGCCCAACTCTTATTATTCACATTAATATCATAGTAAGCACTTCTCGCCATTCCACTCAAATGAATTAACAATCTTTTCACCATTCAAATCTCATCTTATCCTAATGCCTCTGCTACCTGTCTATATTCATCCATGAAATCCGCAAACTCTGTTGGCTCTCCGCTAAAAACTCTAACTGATAATTTCACTAACTCGTAATCCATTCCTGATTTTTCTTTAACTTCTATATCAAGTTTCGTATTAGCTTCTGATTCTTCTTCTTGACTAAGCTCTTCTGTATCTTCCTGCTTTTCCTTTTCTTCGAAAAAGCTCCTAAGTATCCTCGTTGAACTCTTTGTCAATACTTTTGGTGTATCTACAACTGATTTTCTCTCACTCGCCAGACTATATTCCTGAAATTCTAAAACAAACAAACTTTCCTACAACAACGAGCTTTACCAAAAAGTTCCTGAAAACAAAAATACCACGAACTTGAATATCACAGTGACTTTACAAAAAGTTTAAAACCAAAAACAATTTTATGCCACACAGGACTTACAAAAATCAAAAATACTCACAAACCTTTTCGAACAAAAATCA
>JBBMKC010218699.1:0-12418 GCA_037834085.1 Bipalium vagum
ATATTACTTTAAAAATTATTTTAAAAATATTTATTATTTATTATTTAATATTAATTAAAATTTAATCCTTACAATATGATCCACGACGTATTGTTTGATTAACTAATCTTTGATGTTTTCTTAGTTTTTAATTAATTTGATACAGGTTTGATATTATGACATCGTTGTACGAAAGATGTTTTTAAATTGATTTTATTATTATAGGGTCCCCAATAAACTTTAATTTTTTTAATCAATTAATGATGTCATATTACTAATATTATATACCATATTATATTATTCTGTTTCAGAATAAAGTGTATTTAATAATTTAATTAATTATCGTTATCAAATTTAATTATCAACATAACTCAGTCTTAAATTTGACAAAATTTTGCCAACAATTGTAATTTTTAAATACTCATTGATTTTTCTGTACCTCCGAATTCTGTTTTTTTACTTAACTTAGTGTTACTGTTAACCAAATTATAAGTAGTTTTTTACCGAGTCAAATTTTTTCCAATATCTATAGAACCTACAATTTTAAAATATTTTATTTTAAGTAAAATGTGATATATTTTTTTTCATCAATATGATGTCAAAATTTTTAATTTATATAGAATATGTAAATTTCTAATTTTTGAGAAAAACTGACGTAAATATATGCGATTAAAGTCATAGACACTAGTTTAAAAATTTGCTTAAATTTTTTTGATAATTAATTGGATAAAAAATAAAAGGATAAAAATAAGTGATAATGCAATACGAAATTTATTAGAAGATTCAAAAGACGAATTTATCTCAGTAATAAAAAATTATGGAATATAATACCTCAGAAAGTGAATAAGACTTATTAGAAAATCTTTCATAAATGGGCAACTATGTTTTATTGAAAGATATTTGAAATATTGATATTGATATTGAAAACTTATTATAAATTTATTGTGGAGACTTTCATCTTCAACCCAACCAAATCAACCAAATCCTTAAAAATAACATTGATTTTAAAAACACTTCATTAATTTTTATGTATAAAAAATAATTTTGGGAAGTTTCATTTATTTATTTTTTGTAAAAGATATAGAACCCGTAGGGATCTAAAATCCTTATATCTTTCTTTATCTCAAAATAAGTATCAAATAAAATACCAAATATAAAAATTATTATTATAATTATAATAATATCAATCATTATGATGATTAATTTGCTAAAAATTAGAAAAAAAGTATTTAATAAAAAAGTTACTATAAATATTTATTTCAACAAATTTTTTAAAGAATATTTCTAAAAATAGATTTATGGTAAAAGTTTTAAAGGTAAAATCTAAAAAAAGTAACATTAAGTAACTAAATTTTAAAAATTAAAATAATATAAATACTGAAGCATTTCAGTACTACGAAACCAAAAAATAATACTTCAAAACAGAGCGCAAGACAAGAAGTGGAAGCCAGGAGAAATCAGAGAAATAAACGAAAAATAATTGGAACTGAACAACTGCAACGAACGTACAAATATATGAAAACCAAATTAAAATAAGTACACAACGTAACAAGGAGAAAGAAAAACAGTCAGCAAATTCAAATAGTAAAATTGTTATTCATTCAGTTTATTAGATTTGATCACAAATCTAAATAAACTATTATTAATTAAAAATAATAATACACTTTTGATTTCACACTGCTCACAGGTGAATCGATCATCAAATGAATAATAATATAAAACAGAAATTAAATCTATAATTAGATTACGAATTATAAGTTATTAATTTAATAAACCTTATAAATAAATACTAAAGATTGGATCAGGAACTCCATTTAGGATTAAATAATTTATTTTTTAAACTTTTTCTTATTATTTTCTTTTTTTGTGTTCTTCACGTCAAGTAGGGCGGAAAACCGAATTTTTATCTGAGGGTCCTTGAGAGTAAGATACCGTTGAGTGTTCTGTCGTATTAAGTTATCATTCTTTTCCGGATTCTACCTTAAATCTAAGTTGTAACTATGGACTTATTGTCCATAGTTATTGATACTTTAAATAAAAAAAATAATACATTAATATTTATCCTTTTTTCTGTCACTATGATTATTGAAATATTTTCCTCGTATTATTATTTTAAAAAATACTCAACGGAAATTTCCATACACTATCCAGGATACTATTAAGTAGTATTCCAAAAGAATCTTTAGAAAAATGAAAATGAGGATAGTATGTGAATTTCATGAAAATTTGGTGTATTAAAGAAAGTAAAATATAAAAAAGTTTTATTCATCTTCCTATTTAAAAAAATCCGATTCTTCTGAAATATCGATTGATTCAATGACTAAAGTTGATGACCTCATCAAAAAATATTTTTCAAGAAACAATTTTCCATACGCATCATGCTTTGAAATATACCATTCATTCCTGTTCATTGAAAATCAACTTGCATTAATGGAATTTAGAATACTTCTTGTTGCTACTGCATCCCATGAAGTTTTTAATCATTGCATTAAATTTTTAAAAATCTGGTGGTTTAGGATTCACATTTTCAGTATATTCTTCATGAGAAGAATGTTTCCAGGATTAATGCGAGTGGAAACTAAATCTTTTAATTCTTTGAATATTCCAATATTTCCTGCCTGGAGATAGGGTGTTAATCCACCTAGAATAAATAATATTAATCTTTGGTATATGATTATTTTCTTAATACTTTATTATTTGATATCTTTAATTTATTTTTATATATTACTTTTAAAAGCACTTAACAATATCAAATTTTTAATGAAATGTAACCATGTGTTATTTTACAGATGATTGAATAACTATTTTTAAAAATATTATTTTCATTTTGACAAACGAATCGAGTAATAATACACTTTGACCTTGTTTTCTTGAATTAAGATTGTTTCAATTCGGTCTATTATGAGATGTGAGTAAATTGATAACAATTTCCAAGATTCAAGATCTAAAATTCAAAACTCTCGCTCAATCAAAGATTTCGCTCGTTTTTTGATTTTTTCTATAATGTTGGGATCTAATTATTAATTTAGTAAAAAAATTAAAACTTAATCAATGGAAAAAAGCAATGATAGACCTAGGAAAGATATGAAAATTTGTAGAATAAGTTTAAAATTACTGACACAGGAGGATATGCTTAAAGAAAAGTTCACTATTAGAAATTTCTGCTGATGTATAAGCGCCTGGTTTGGTTGAATACTGATGATGATTGGTTTTTGAAGTTGACTCCTGTATGAGTATTAGTTACATAAGATGAATGAGTATTCGTCACTGAAATGGTTAAGTATTTATATATGATTTGTTGCCCTTAATTAGTTATCTTTAGCAATGCTTCGAGAATATTCAGTTTTTTCATTAGTCTTTCATTCGGTTTCCTTGGATTTTCATATTTTTGAAATAATTTTCTCCATTTTTCTAAGTATAATTTCGTATTTTCGTGGAAAAATATATTTGCTAATTTTTTTTTCTTTCTGATATTATTTTATATAATTATATAATTGTTGAAGATCCACAGTAAAACTGGTAAAAAAGTCAGTCAGATCACACAAAATCAAAAGAAATAGATTCCAGAGAATTGCTGAGGAACAACAGAAACCGATGGAGAGTGACGACAGCTCTCCAAAAATTGTAATCGACATTGGAAACATTTTATATTTGAATTTATTTTAATATGCATGAAAAGACTTCGTAAGGTCTACTATGTTTATTTTATATATCTGAAAAAAGGATGTGATTTTATATTTTACATTGTAAAAATAATATTTAAATAATTAAAAAACTTATTAATAATAAAATAAAAGAATAATAATAATTAAAATAAAATAAAAGTTAATTGAAAGTGAAGTTAGATATTAATTAAAATATTAACCTACATCATTAAGCATTATTATTATTATTATAGAAATTAAATAACTTACCATAAATAAATGTTGTAGGAGTAGGATTACTTAATAAGTAAGTTCTATAGTATAAGAACTTATTTAAAATAGTAACCACCTACGCAAATTTTATTATTAGTAAGAAAGACTTAATTAAAATAGAAACCGCTCACACATATTTATATTTAGTAAGTTGTAATAGAGCCAATGAGAAGCTCTAGAATGTGGAAAACCGGAGTATAAGCTTCTGGTTTCACATTCAAAACGCCCTTAATCAATCTGAGAATACGCATACTGCTATTCAAATTAAAGATCTTTTTTGACGCCGGTAATAATATAGGTTCCAAAATTAATAATAATTAATTCCAAAATTATTTAACTGATCGAGTTAAACTTAAATAATTAAATAATTAACATTTGTTTAGTAATAGAAGAAAATACTTCTCATCACTAACTTTTAATATTTTCTTCATTCTTTTTTTCTCGCCAATTCGATTCTACTTGGCTCTTGGCGACAGAATACGCATTTTTGTTATCAGGAACTTCGAATACCGTAAAGTCAAGAAGATATTTTATTAATTAAATAATGGGTGATAGTTTGAATATTGTTTGTTGATTGAATAGATTTCTAACCTTACATTTTTTATAATAAATATATCTTATTTTGTTAATCGCTATGCTTATTCGTGAGTTTTCTATTATTTACACTTTCTTCGAGGGAGTTGGTGAGCCAAGTTGTAAGCCCCTTTGTAACAGTTTAGCCTGCAACCTAGACTGTTACATAATTTTTAAAATTATTTTATTAAATTATATAAAAATAAGAATTTACTTGAATACTTCAAATTTAATATTTAAAATAGTTATTAAACTGCAAAACAATACCAACATTACCGTTTGTTGAAAAATATTGAGGTGTACGATGTGTTGAATATCCAGTGAAGTTAGTTTCGAACTACAAACCAACATTCAACAATGAAGTAAAAATAAATGTCTAAAACACGCTTATTCTAGTTAGGATCATTTCTGAAGCGGATCTCCATGACCACAATCATAATATCTCATAGAAATCATTTTGTCACTGACTCAGCATCACTAATTTGAAGTATGCCTCTACACTGGCATATGGTGTTTTTGCAGGCTTAATTTATTTCTGATCATATCTCCATTTCTTTCCAAATACTGATGATAATACGTCCGCTGATATCTTGATTTCATGCGATCGTCTGTACAACAATAAGTTACTTTCAAAAATTAGTATATACTGGTGTAATTTCTCTAAATTATTGATTTCGGGTATTTCCATTTTTGATATTTTTTCTTTTGGTCCTTTATACCACTGACCGTCGATTTCTGGCTATTTGATTTCCGATAAACAAATTAATCAATGGAAGATTGGTCCTTGATAACCCTGATTGTTGATAGATGGATGTTTACTTTTTAATAAGTGAACCAATTAATTGTAATATTTGTTTTCCATGATTAATACATTTAACCTTGACTAAAGAAGAAATAAGTTTTACTATTCACCTCAAACAAGTTTGATCTAAGACGAAGTCGATAATATATACTTTAAAGGTAAAGCAGATTATAGTGATAATAAAAACAATTAAAGAAAATTTAGGTAAACTAGATAAAACATTTAAATGAGATATTTGAAAATACAACGTGGAATACTAAGGCCCACCACCTTAAGTTTTAAATTTATTAAGTTTTTAGGATGAGTGTTGTTTACAACGATAAAAGTTTTTCCTAATCACTTAACGTGGTTCGTAAAATCCGTTTATATTCAGAAGGTTATAGAGTGTATAAGCGTTCAGGTTTTAAAAAATGTGTGTGGAATCTAATTTCAATTATCTAACAAATAATTTATGAGTACTTTTAATCGACTAGGTAACTTGTAAAAATATGCAATTAATAAAAAGAATCAATATAGAACTATCAACTGAATTTATAATATATATTTGGTTGAACAATAACAAATACTACACAATTTTATATTAGAGTTCAAACCACAGAAATCTATTTTTATCTATGCAATTATCCGATCTAGTTAAATTTTTTTAGAGTTAATTAATTATCAAATTTGTGATCAATTTATTAATGGAAATATAGAACTTGAGATCAAATTGTTATTTCAATAATAAAAGAAAAATAGTTACTTAGTTATTATTGATGCCCACTGAAACGTCCAATTCTTGTTAAATTTTCGATTAATATTTTGAGATCTTTGAGTCGGAATTTTTCTTGGTCTCCGGTTGAATATTTAGCCTGATGGTTTTCTTATCTTGTGAATGCGATCGTCCTGAATGTCGAGCTGTATTTTGCCTGTGTTTGTTTTGTCCGTTTTTCTCTTGATTATTTTCAACTCCCTTTTTTGTATTTAAAGTCATTTTCCTTTTATACAAATTACAGCGGATATTTGATACTGGAATTAACTATAGGCTGCTTCTGGGCTGTCACTCGTTATTAGTCTTACTTGTCACGTATAAAAAATTTTCTGAAAATATGATCCTTCTATACTCCGTAATATTAGCATATAATACGGAGCATACTAAAGACCCCCATCAGTTAAGTTTTAAAAGAAATAATTGAAAATATAAGATTATTCGCAACTCTCCATTTACGCACTACTAATTATTGTTCTCCAAGTCCGCATTCTCTGCCTCGTCGACCCCCTCCCTTCCAGCACGGTTAATGGCATTTCGTGCGCGTTCGTGTATGTCAGTAACCAACTTAAATATTATTTAAAATTATATTATATTTAAAATAAAATAATAAAAATAAATAAGCAAGGCTTTGAAACAAAATAGAAAGTACAACTGCTTATATATGTGGATCTGTAAAAAAAAGTTTGATAGTTTAGTCTTGAATTTTATGCATATCAATTTCTATCAGATTTGAAATAATTTATTAAATATTTGTGCCTAAGCACTTATTATAATATTATGCAATTACATTATTAGATAATAATACTTTATAACTCGCCACTTTTTATCCCGGTCCCATTTTTGGTGAATTTGAGAGGTCATATAAAAATAATAATTGATATAATCTTGTACCAGAGGAAGAAAGGATGTTGTCTTTATTTATTGTAGTTGTCTTCACTAGCCATTTTCCATCTACTTGTAAATTTTCACGGATCAAGTAAAATAAACAGTCAAATTTCCTTATGAAAGTAAAAATATCCTTTAAAAAAAACAAATAGGTACGCCTGTAAAAACTTTTACAATAATTTATGGTAGTACCAGAAACGTAACAGCATAAGAATATTGCGAAATTTTAATTTTTCATCCATTTGAATTTTTTTAAACTTTACTTTTTCACAACTAAAAAACCTAAAGCACATAAACATAATTGATGTAAACATACTTTTATATTAATAAAGAATTTAATTACAAAAACTAAATTTTATTCAATATCATTTTTTATGTTCTATTTTACCGTACTTGCAGTGTTTCTCTAATTTTTCAAGATAATGATCGATTAGTTCTTTCACATTTGTGCTTTGAGTTAGATTAATACTTTGAATAAATATACAGAGATTCTTTATGTTTGTCAGTTTCTTAATATAATTTTGCTTTATAATAGAATATCTTTCAGAATATTCCTTATTATTCATCAGTTTTCTTTTTATTTCATTATCTTTTTCACAGTTTTGTCTTTTTAAAATTTCAACCCATTCCTCTAATTCTGAAACCTTGATTGCGCCTTTCCTAAAAAGGATTAAAACAATGCCCATTAATTAAATATTTTACAATTTCAAGTCTTCAATTTTTTTCTTTAATTCGTCACATTGAATTTTTTCTTTATTTATCATCAACTCTCTAATAATATCTTCCCCAACTCTTTTTTGATCCAATAAATTAATTCTTCTTTGTTTTAGATTATCAGAAGTGTTTTCTAATAACCGGCTCTGAAAAACAATAAAAATTTAGTATTAAAAAAATGTACTTTATTTATTAATTCCAATTGATTATTTTTCGTTTCTTCGTTCTTATTATTTTCACTGTCAGTGCAATGAAATTTTTTTTTCGATCTTATCTCATCTTTAAGACGATTAAGAGATTCATAGAATAATTTATTTACATCTTCTGTGCTTTTTTCTAATGTTTGCGACTAATATTCATTAACGACAATTACACCTTAAAAAATCTTACCGTTTTTGTGTTATCATAAAGATTATATATTTCATCAATGTTTTTCAACAATTTTTCAACAATTTTTCTATAGTTTGATGCCTTTTCTTTATCAGAACAAGATCGATTGGTAGCCATTGACTCTTCGCCTTAAAAATAATTGTTAAATATCTTATAACTAGTGAAAATATATTTACTTTGTTTATTTAACTGAAGCTTTTTACTATCTTGTTGTTGACTTAATGCTTTTGAAATCTTCATCTCTAAATCTCCAATTTTTAATTGATTATCTTTATGTTTCTGCTTCCATTTTTCAATCGTTAAGTCTTTGTTGATCGTCACCAGATTTTTAATTTTTTTTGTTATCGATCCAAACTTCAGTGTGCTTTTAGTTTCGTTTTCATTATAAGTTGAAGGTGAACAACAAATAATCATTGTTGTCAGGGAATTTCCTCCAAGTGACTCTTTCAAAATTTTTGTTAATTTTGAATTTCGGTAAATGAAAGGCTAAAAATTGCAATTCAAAAATAACAATAATTTCATAATATTTTTAAAAAATTTACATTCAATGGAAAATCAATACTAAATTTTTTATTGAAGTAATACTATAATGGTTTTAAAAAAATTTAGATGTTTTATGAGAAATGAAACAGAAATTAATTAACTATCATAAATAAATTTCAAAGATTCACAAAATAAAATTATTAATAAAGAGCTACATTCAATAGTGGCTTTGAAATCACTATTAAACCATTTAAATGATAAGTAAGTATAACTTATAAACCTTAAAAAAAACTTTGATTTCCTAATATAGGATTAATAATTATCACTACATTACCTTACCTCTTTCTTATTGTAGGAAATCGATTTAATCACTTTTTGTAATTCAAAAAGAGATTTGTTTATTTCACACGCCTCTCTCATCACAATTCCTTCTGCTTTCGTTTTAGAAATTGTCTCACTGCCTGCCAAGTCAACAAGAAACAATTTTCCATTCAAAACAATTCCGGTTTCATCATTCTCTTGTCTAATTTCAATTTGAAATATAGAATGACTTCGACTGCTCATCTCATTCATATCTGTAATGTTAAGTAATAATAAAAATCGTTGAGACAACTCCCTAACTCGTTGAACATGTCCTGCGATTGGCCTGTCCCTTTTTAAACTCATTTAAGAGATCTTCAGAACTGTAAACTTCCCGATTAGTCAAATTCTTTTAAAACAACAATTAGTCTATATATTAATATCAAACAAAAATTACCTTGATAAAGAAATCCTTTTTTCCATCTTCGTGTATCGATAGATTTCCCTTACTTTCTGTAAATATTAGTGAATTATCAGTACTTTTGAAATTATCATACCATCCAACATGTCTTGAATATTTTCCATATATAGCTGGAAACTGGAAACCTGTTACAAAAGTAAACTTAGAAAACAAAACATATTATAATTCACTTTAATAATAAATTTCGAATTATTTTTCTGCAATGTAATGTGATCGAAAATACCCCTGGATATTCGTGGAATGATGCCTTCAAGTTCATCATTTCCCAAAACTCCTTCCATGGTAAAAGTTTTGCCACTTGAAGTTTGTCCATAAGCGAAAATAGTGTTATTGAAACCGTTAAGAACATGGTTTATTATTGGTTTTGCAACGGTTTCGTATAAATATAATTGTGATTGTGTTTCGGAAATTACTTGATCAAATTTATAAATTTTATTCTTAAACATTTAAAACGTTAATAAGCTATTTTGAATAAATAATACAACCTTAAACATCAGGGAATCATTGTTATCAGGTGAAATTGATATAGTTTTTTCATTATTTATTTGAGTTTCTTTTATACTTAAAGGCCTCACACGACAGATAACTTTAATATATTTTGATGAATTGTTTAACAAATCTGATGACAAATTTCCTGATTTATCAAAAGAAAGATCGTTTTTGATGGTTTTAAAAAAATTATCTGAAGAATTTTGACTAGTATTTCCTGATGTGTTCTTAACTAAATTTGCTAAATTATTTAATGAATCTGTTTTTAACATTTCCAAAAATATTTTATTATTTAATTGTGAACTATACTTTAATAAAACAAATTTATATAAAAGATATTTAATTAATTTTTTATTTGTAGAAATTCTATAGCATAATTTTATAAAATTAATAAATTTAATTTTTTAAAATTTCAGATAAAGTTATTTAAAATTTTTTAAAAATTTATTATTATTATAAGTAATACATTTTCTTGAAAATTTAAATAATTTAACATATCAGAGATTTTATCCGAAATTTAATCAGTATTTTTTTTATTTAGGAAGGGCTCAAAATATTAAAGAATTGAAGAGAGATGGAAAAAAGCTCTGATATTGTAATCTTGACATACTATCGATGTGTCAGAAAAGATTTAGAAGACACTGATAACTGTAACAATCATTCAAATAAGCTTAAATGTGTTAAATATTGATCATAATACCAAGCCCGTGCAACTGAAAGCCTTCTAATAACAAATGAATAGCAGATTACTCTCAGCAGCACTATGAATCAAACATCCAAACCATAATGATTGTCTTTATTTTTATACAATATATTATTAGATGACATTGGCGTTTTTAACTCAGCATTTCTATTGTAAATTACAAATAATAATTGTTGAGATACGGTAGTATTGCATGGTTTACCAAAGTCGTGAACACTAATTGTTAATAATAATAATAATAATACAATGACTGAAATAACTGAAAAAAAATACAAAATATAATACAGATAGGTAAACGGAAATTCATTATTTTTAATGGGGAAAGATATTATTTAAGTAAAAAGTAATTAATTAAGTTCAAGTGAAAGCTCAGATGAGACAAAGCCAAATTCACGAAGATCATGACACTTAATTTTAAGCAGTCTAATAAAATAAATCTTACATAATTAAATTTATCAAATTGTATTTCGAATATTTTATGTGACAAATTACTATATTTTCTGTAAATATCGAACCTTATTTGTAACTAAAACTTCACTAAAAATAAAAATAAAAAAATCAAAATTTTTTAAAAAACGAAAAGATTTATAAACTTATCTTATATACTTATCAAATTTATTTTAATTTGAATCAAATTAAATAGAAAATAAATTTCCACAAAAAAATTAGAAATATTTTTAAGAGCAAAAAATTACAATTTAAAAGAAAAAGATTTAAAATATTATTCTAAAGATTTATTATGGTTATTAGATAATTGTACATTTAAACCATATAAAAATAAAATAAAACAACTACATGAAAATCTGCATGATATTATTATTTATAATTACCATAAATAATCGAAAATTTAAGGGTGAAAATATTTAAATTTTATCAAAATTAATTAATAAAATTTTTAAATAAATAAATTTTATTTTTAAAATTGATTGAAAAATGGTATTGTGAAATTTGTGACAAAAATGTTTCAAAATATAATAAAGCAAAACATTTAAATACAAACATACATTTAATAAAATACTGAAGGTAATATTAGTAAAAATAAATATAAAAATGAAAAAACAAGAAATAACATTTTAAATATCCCAGAAAAATTTCCATTTTTTTTCACGAAAGTTGGAGGTGACTTACAGTCTCAAATAACAAACAACAAGTTTTAAACAAATTTACAACAGGAAAATATCCAGGTGAAATACATTTAAAATCTTTAAATACTTTAAACAAAAGAAACAAAGTTCACAATTTTACAGACCCAAGCTCACATATCGATAAACGTTTAAAAAATTATGAAGAGATAGTAAAAAATTATAAAGAAACAGAAGACCTAATATCCCTTCAATTCCAAAATCTAATTCAATTCCAATAAATCGAATAGATCAAGCAGCAATGGAACATTACGTAAAATATATGTCAACAGATTTAAAAGATGGACATGTTGTAGATATAGAAATGATTCATTAAATGAATAAATATTCAAAATCCAACTCCAAGAGAAAATCTTGAAAGAGCAATTGTAAAATTAATTATGAAAATAAGATTGCTCTAGGACTAGGTTTACCAAGAGAAACAAAGTTGCTCGCAAATGAAAAACTATTTGAAAACTCAAAAATTATTCCTCCTGAAAAATTAAAATTCTTGCAAACGAACTTTATAAAGAATTTAGAAAAACTAAAAATTTTTTAAAAGTAAAAGTAAATAACAAACATGATATTTGGTCAGCAGATTTAACTCTTGTTCCAGGAGAAAAAGATTATAAGATAATTCTAACAGTTATTGATTCATTTACAAGATTTGGTTTGCTGTTCCTTTAAAAGATAAAACTGGAAATTCTATAACAAATGGATTTGATTCAATATTTTAAAAATTTCATAGAAAAGCAGAAAAACTTTGGGTTGATAAAGGGATAGAATTTTACAAAAAAACATTTGAAGAATTTTGTGATGATAAAGAAATA
>JBBMKC010218710.1:0-12417 GCA_037834085.1 Bipalium vagum
ACTAATAAATTTTTATTAAAATTTTAATAATAATATTATATTTTGCTGTTTTATTTTATTATTATTATTATTTTTTTTTTTATTTTATATTATTTTATTCATTTATAATCTTTCGGTCAGAATTATCTAATTTAACAGATTTACAACATATATATATATATTTTATGTTTCTTTTGAATTTTACAAAAATATTCAATACATGCATAATAACAGAGAATTCACAAAATCACCATAAATAATAGTTTATAGACAGTTCACAATAAGGTTCGGGAGTTTTTATGGATAGTTCACAATTAAAGAGTTTTTATGGATAGTTCACAATAAAGAGCTTTAATCGAGGTTTGGGCGATTTGATCCACTTGGCCTTGGTTGAGCCGGATTATCACCAGGTTTCGTTGGTCGTAGTCTCCACAAAATCAATTAATTCATTTAAACAAGTCAATTATTTTCCTGAATACAGTTATTTAAAAAAAGTTCACTTTCAACGCGCACAAAAAAAATCTTTCAAATATTTCTGATTAAAAAAATGTCCTCCGTTTTACTTAACTTTTATACCCCGTTCGAAAGTAGAAATATATTTTGAAATAACTAATTGCAATGAATGATAATTATTTGAGAACTATAATTCACAAAAGAACAATATTTGAATAAAATCTTGATACGTTTCCTGTTTTAATCATCTATATCATGTCACAATAGAACCGGAGACAGAAATAATTATCGAAAAATAAAATAATCGTCAATAATTCCAATATTTAATTTGCTTCAAATGTAGACAAAAAGCGATGAGAAATTTTACTGGTCTTCACTTTTTTCTATTAATAACATTTTCTAACTTTATTTAACTATTTTAATTAAAAAATTAATTAGTAAGAAAAAATAATCTAATTAATTATTGTAATGTTAGGGAAAATGTATATTTTGATTCGCACATATAACGCATTGGTGAAAGACAAAATACGTCTGGCCGTAAAGGGAAATATGTCATGATGATTATTGTTAATTGTTTATATCGGTTAGTAGTAAATATTCTCTGATACTTCGGTTATCTATCACCAATTTTGTGACCTAAAATATGTGAAACTGACCTAAATACAATGAGTATAATATTTATCTGTGAAGAATATAAATTTAAAATGTTTTCCACTTTCAAATCGATTTTTTGGCAAATATAGGTTGGTATTAATAGCTACACATTCAGGAATTACCTCAACAACTCTCTTAGTTATACCAAAGATAGAATTGCTTTTTATCGAGGCGGCCTCTTTTGGGACCTCTTTTGCATATTTTGACTTCTGATTACATACCTTTGTCATATTTGGATTGTTGTGGTAAATCGACTTTTCGTCCCATGTCACAATTCCTTTTCGAGTGTTACAAAAGTTTCCTATTTTCCCGTTCTAGTATTAATTCATAACGAACACTATGACTGATATTATTAATCGAACCCAGGTTACTCAAATATTTGCGTCGGTTTCTTTAAAGGCACAGACTTCTGACGATAAATTTCTCATACTATTTGATAGATTGCTTTCAAAAACTGTCCTCAATTCTTCAGAATCAAGCGAACATGTTCCACCAACACATGGTCTATCCATAAATTTACAATATACTTTAGAATTCTTTGGAATAACAAATAAAACTCACATAACCTCTAAGATTATAACACCACAAGGTTCAAAATATAAAGCACTACCACACAGATATTGACATTCTAAGGAATCTAATTATTTAATGAAAATAGTAAGAACTATTGTTTAAAATAATCATTTTTATTCTTTAAGGTTTTCAAAACGTTACTAAATCATATAGAATATGGAATATTCATGGAATATTTATATCTTCTTTCTCATCCGACAAAACATTTATGTTAAAGCATATATTGAAAAAGTCTTTTAAAATCATTACAAAACGAATGTTGATTGAATCTATTGATATATCTCATTCAAGCTGTTCATTATTCCCTAACTGATCATTGGTGAAATTGAATTATGTTAAACAAGAATCCTCGATTTTTCTAAAGGTAAAGACTGTCCAATAATGAATAACGTTTAACACCATTCGGACAATGAAAATTGAATATAATTAAACATTTTTGATAAAAATTTTTTATAATTTCTCTAAAAATATTACTTAACGTTAAATCCAAACTTTGTTCTCAAATTGTTGACGCACTCTGTAAATCAAAAGTTTTTTAAAAATAAAAATATCTTATACTAAATCTCCTTGATATCTACCTATAGACAAAACCATTTATTGAAGTGAATCGTAATATTAGAATTTCTATTGTTTTTTCAAAAATTATGAACCATTTCCAAATTTTTAATATGAATAATGATTCCAATACAAATTTAATTAAATATATATCCAATTCAACTTAAACTTTCTCCAATTTAATTTAAACTTTGCTTTATTATAATCTGATATTTATTAATATATAATTATTATATGTAAAATAGAAGAATCTTTATCGCCTAAATCAAAAATCTTCTCTTATTTCTAGCACAAATGGTCGTACATGTGCTAGAAATCCTTAACAATCATTGGCGGAAAAAAATTTACTAGCAAGGCTGATACATTGATTTAACTCTTCAATAGTATTTGCATTTCTTGGTTTGATGTAATATTTCGATTTTGCGAAAATCTTTTCAATAGGATTCAGTTGCGGTGAGTAAGGCGTTAGAAAATTCAGCTGGAAATGATGATCTTCTATTGTTTTTCTATGTTCAGTTGTTTTATTGAAACTTGTATTATCCATAATTATTATTTCAGATGTTAATCCACGATCTTTTATTAAGTGAACATGTCCAATAAAGCATTAGATCCTTCAGAATTGTACGCTTTATCACGTATGATATGATTTTGTTATTGCTGCACAAACCGATATTGTTGCACGAACACATTTTCTTGCTGATGTTTCCACAAGGCTTCTTCCGTGATTGACTCTTGTGGAACAACTATGCCGAATTCATCGACAAATACCATACTTGATTCATTTTTCAGCAGATAATCAGAACAATATCATTCTTGGGAAATCAAATTCTTTGCTGTATTTCTGATGATAGGAACCAATTGTTTACATCTAATTCTTCTGCTATCATCATTGGACATTTTCCATTATTAAATTTTCGAATAATAGCTTCTCTAAGAGAATCTTAATTTTTTTTGTTTCATTTTGAAATTTGAAATGTAGCACTTGTAATTAAATTTTAAACAAAGTTTAAATTAAATTGAATAAAGTTTAAGTTGAATTGGATATAATTTAAATTAAATTTGTATTGGATTAAAATAACCTGAAAACCCTTAATACTCAAGAAGAATAAGATCTGGTTAATTTGGTTGTCAAGGATTTGAAAGTACTATTGTAATTTCAGCGGTTTTCAATGCTCCAATGTTTTGTCATTTTAATAATGGTTTTTTTACAGCTCCTATACTCTATCCTGTGTAGTTATATAGAAGAAAATATTGTCAAAAAATGTATATATTTAACAGAGTCGAGTTTGTTTCTAAATACATTTAAAAGATTTTTCTACATAAATCAATTAATATTTTTAAATCAATTAAATTTATTTAGAAAATAATGATTTAAAAAATTTATCATTCTTTATTGATTACCCACCACGAAGATAAAGTGTACAGATATGAACTTGTTAATATTCAACTAAAATAATATTCTTTTCAAGAAACCTCAGACCAATTCGAAAGTGATCCCGTTGTTAAATAAACAACTTCAATTAAGAAATTATCAAAATATGATTTTAAGAGTGTGTAATTGTAATATTTTATTGTCTCTAGGTATGAGAATTAATTTAGACCGTTTTTTATTGAAAAGTAACAAAACATTAAAATCAGTCAAAGTATTTTTTTGTTAAAAGTAATTTTTCCCATAAATATGGTAACATGGATATTCCGCGGCGATAAAATAAGTTTTCTTTAGAATGAATTTAATTAGACACCTAATTTTGAATACTTTTGGATGAATTGAATTGAACTGAATAAATAAATATCTATTGAAACTTTGTCTGGAGGGTTCGCTGGGTGCAAAAGGATTTTTCATTGCAAGTCTAACAATGTTTGATTGAAAATTGAAGAAAGATGTAGTCTTTTATTTTGAATTTTATTTGATTGCTGGCTATTGTAAGTCTAGTTCTAATTAATTCATCATTTAATCTTTGTAGTTAATTTCGATATCATTCCCACTTAACTGCTCTTTCGATTTCAAAAGTTCATGGTAAGCGATACCATACATATCCCATCAAATACAAATTAAAACCTTCTTTTCATAATGATGGCGCTTTGCAGTGGACGTTAATTTCATAAAAATTATTATGTCATAAAGATAAATCAAGTCTAATTTCTTTTGTTAAAGTTTAAATAAATAAATGCATTTTCGTCCCCTTTAACAAAAAGCCAAAAAATCATCTGCTAACTAAAAAAATAGTTATAGTTAAACGATTATAGATGGCTTTTTCATTCAAAGTATGAGCGATTTATTTTTCATAACGTGTCTGGAAATTGTTGATCTGTGTGTACTTGTGTGATAACCTATTTTTTCGTTGGAGTGGTTTTGTCATTCAATAATTCTTGCAATTCACTAACTTCAAACTTTGTTGTTGACCCTATCTATTTTTATCATTTAAATCGAAGTCACCTTATTTAAAATTGATTCACCAAAATTTGCAGTTTGACAATATGGAGCTTCATCAGCATATATTTCCTCAAGATTTGGTCGGCTTCCACTACTGATATCCTTACATCTAATAAAAACAGTAGATGCCTGAAATTTAATTTTGATCTCTTCCTTTATTGAACATTACAAAAATGTTTAACAATATTTCTAAACCTATATAAACTTATCATACATTAGATATTCAGATATTTGAAATAAATTGCTGACTTCATTATAAATATAGCTAACAGTATTGATTTTTTTAAATTTTAGATCAGAATTAAAGCACCCTTCTAATATATATAATTATTAATTAATAATAATTTTTATATAACACCAATTTTGAAAAGTGCATTAAATATCAGAATATTATATTCGTTGTTTTAATGATTGAATGAAATTATTTATAAAATTGTAAATTAATTAATTGTGAATTACAATTTTACGTTTCATTTAAATAATATTATTTTTAATAAAATTAATTAACGTAATTTTCGATTAATCTTACATAATTAAAATTCTGCAATTTATTTAATATATAAATTTTTATTTTTCACATATTTTTTAAAAATTGTAAAATAATTGCTTCTTAATAATCAGAATTACGAAAAGAAAAAAATGATTATTTCTCAGAACGAATTCAAAGGTTATAATAATTTCGAAATTAGTACATTTTATTATTATTTAATATAATTATCATAGAGATATATATTTTCGTTTTCCACAAAAAAAATAATTTACTCACCCAAACTATTAAAAAACTTTGGATTGAAAATTATTTTCGCCAAATTTTTGTTTAAATTCCAAATCCAATTAAGATTAATTATCATATTTTTTGCTTTGGTTCCTTTCTCAATTTAGTGAAAGGATATTTTAATGACGTAAAACTTTTATTTTCAGCTTCCATCTTTTTGTCCTTTGATCCTGAAGAGTCAATATGTTAATTTCAGATAATCAGAAAATAAGCTGTTAGTAAAATTGTGAAAAATATCTTTGAAATTTATTAATTAGGAGTCAATTGTTTTCGATTTTATGACGGATAAAATAAATTATAATTGCTTCCGATCAGAAAACAACTCTCAGAATAAAAAATATTTCAGTCTTGAAACTTTGTTTTAATGATAGCTTATATTATCACTTAAAACGTTGAGAAACGAGACTAAGTTTTTATTTGTTATGAAAACAAAGTGAAATTATTTGTATGAAAAATAAAATATAATTATCAATCACCAACAGAATCACCTGTGCATCAATACTCAGCACATGTCATTGTCCGAGAGCTGTTGAACTTCCTTTTTTCTTCAATCTGTTAAAAATCCTTCTAATTTTTTTCCTGTCATAATAAATAAATAATGAAATTATAAATTTATTTATTTATTTAACACCATCAAATTTATAAGGAAATTTCGTTTACTTTTTTCTTGTCTTGCTATTTTCAAATATTTTTTCAATTCTGAAAATATCTTATCTTGTTTTTTAAATAATATTTATCATTCATTAAATATTATTTGAAAATATTTATTTGAAAATATTAACTAATCAAATTACTGTAAAAGATTAGATTATTAAAATATATATTAAATTATATATTTTATTATTGTATATTATTTTATTATTATTATATTTTTTATTATATATTATTACTATTTATTATATTTTTTATTATATATTATTATTATTTATTATATTTTTATTATATATTATTATTATTAATTATATTTTTTATTATATATTATTATTATTAATTATATTTTTTATTATATATTATTATTATTTATCATATTTTTATTATATATTATTATTATTTATCATATTGTTATAATATATTATTATTTTAATTAAAATTAAGATTAATAATTATTAATTTATAACTAAATTATTGATTACAAAGAGATACGACAATATAAATAATATAATTAATATAAATAATTATTTTCGATTCCGTCGGGAAAAAGCTTTATAAAATCAATTTAAATATCTGAATAAATCAAAATATTAGAAAATAAAATCTTGCTAAATTAAAAATAATACAAAGTCCAACATGTAATTATTCAAAGAAACAATTATCGAAAATTTCTATTTATTTCTATTTTTCAGATATGATTAAAATAAAGATTAAATAATTTTAATAAAAAAAATATAATTAAGATTATATTTTTTGATTAATTTTAATTAAGACATTTAAAACTGAATTATTCAAATTATTTTCGTTTTATTTGAAAAGTTTTTTTTATTAATTACTTTTTATTTAGAACCAGCCTAAAAAATTTATGTTTGATCGAAATTATAAAATTAGCATTAAAATTCATATGAGAAAATTATCAACTCGGAATAGGAGGCGTGTTTGATTATGATCAATTTGATCCTTTGGGTTCAACAAAGATAATTTTTTTGAGTTTCTGGACACCAGGAGTAAATTTTATATAAATTATGTGTCTTTTCTTTTCACAAGCAGTTTATGTATATTAAATGAAGCAGATCAGAGAATCAATCAAAATCCAATCTAACGTCCCCACCCACATCAGCAACAAAAATCAGTGGAAAATCAGCTAACTGTTAAGATTTCTGAAATAAATTTCTCTGAATTAAAAACACCATTTTCGCTTCTGTACTGAAAAATTACTAAAATTATATATATTATTTGTTTTATTAAGCAAAAATCATATTTATTTTTAAATTTCTGAACCGTTGAATATCCTAACATTTAATTTTTGCAATTTTAAAAAAATGTTTTAATCGTCTATTTAAAATTATTTTGTTTTAAAACTTTAAATTAAATTATTTTAATTAAAAATATTTGGTTGGCTGTTAATTAATAAATTAAATAAATAAAATTGTTAAATATTATTATTTAAATTAAAATTTATAAGATTAAATGAAAAAAGTTATAATATAATCTTTTTTATTATTTTTTTAATTTATATATATAAATATGTAAGTAGAATAATTTCCCTCAACAAATTTCATTGCGAAAAAAGTGATTATTTTTGTTTTTTTCTTCAAATATTGCAATTTTAAATCAAAGTAATTCCTTGTTGCAAATTGCTATTTGATAAGATTACATATTATTCTGAACCGGAAAATTCCATCTTATCATTTATACATCAATGTGTTTTTGAAATAAGTTAAAATTTCATTAAAACAATATTAAAATTAAAATGTCTGAATGTTTAGGTAGTGGAAAAATTATCAATAATGCTGTACGGCTTTGTGATATAAAATCACTTTTAATGTTCTACCTGTTATAAAAAAATTATTCATGAAAATAATAATACGAATTTTAATTAATCTAATTAATTTATATTTTCGATTATAATTTTTGTATTTTAAGATTTTTAGAATATTTTAGTCTAATCAAGTAAACAAATATAAGATTGGATAGATATTTTTATAAATTTAATTTTGAAGTTTTAAAAATTACTTAAAAATTAATTTAATAAAAATAAATTTTAATTTAATAAAAATAAATTTTAAATTTAAAAAAATTAAAATATTACTAAAAAAATTAAAATATTAAATAAAATTTTTAAAATTAATTAATTAATTAATTAATAATAAATAAATAATAATAATAATAATAAATAATAATTAAATAATAAAAAAAATAATAAAACAATAATAAAACAATAATAAATAATTAAATAAAAATAATTTTAAAAAAGTTAAAGATACAAATGAAAATATAAAACAATTAAATAAATTTCAAAAAATTAAAAATAAAAATCTAATTTAAATTTAATTTTAAAAATTTAATAAAACTTTTTTTTAAAAAAAATTAAAAATAATATTCTAATTTATAAGTGAAGAAAAAATTTTCGAAACATATTTTACAGAATTTTTTATTCTTATAAATCCTGATTGAAATTGAAAGATTATTCGTCAGAAATTTTTCAAATTCTGGAAATAATTTGAAATAAGAAAAAAAATTAAGATATTTAAAGGGAAATGAGAAAAGTAAGAAAATCAAAATATCAAAGTAAAAAATAAATTGAAAAAAATTTTAAAAAATCATTATCCAAAAAACCTGGAAGTTAAAAAATGAGAATATTTTTCAGTAATATGTGATATTATTGGAAAAAAACAAGAAAATATGTTTTAAAATTATTTTTTGGTATTTTTAAACAGCAACAATTTAAAAACAATTTTTTTTTCTCAGATTTTTCGCAATCAGATTAATAAGTACGATCCTATTAAAACATCCAAAGCTCAATCTAAAAACATCTTTATAAGAATGTGATAATCTTGTTTTAATTATTTAATCTAGAGAGATCTGGACTTATAAACTTGGTTTCAGACAATAATTGTCGACAACCAGAAATTTGCAGCCAAACAGTGAAAAGTAAAAACCAATGGGTTGTTAGTGTGTTTGTTCGTGATGGTGTTGTCAGTTCCTAATTAATTAAAAATTAAAAAGAAAATTTTTAAAAATTTTATTTTATAGAGTGAGAACCACGAGAAATCTTTAAAAGTTGATCATATTAATTTCTCAATCTTTTCCGAGCTGTTTCCGATTTCAATATTTTTTATCTCATTATATCAGTGGTATATTGCAAAACTCGTTTTATTATTTATTAAAATTATTATATGGTTAAAATGGTTTCTCAATAAATCTGCGATTATCCTCTCTTTCCTTAGGGAGAAATAATTTCTCTTTTAATTTAACAAAATTGCAGATTCATTCACTGCAGGAAATTTTTGATATTTTATATATCAATTATGAGCTGAATTTTCCAGTAACTGAAATCTATGGACAATAAATTACGGGTTTAATATCTTTTAATATCCTTCTATCTTAAAAATCTCAATAATCCAATGATATTTCTTTTTTATTATATCTTCCATACATAGCTTTGTCTCAAATTTTATTTATTTATTTATTTACATAGTTATATTTTTCCTTACGTTAAGGCTATAACTTAAAACTTTTTGTTTATATTTGTAAAATCTCACTAAAAAGAGATAAATCAAACAAAAGATATTGTGAAAATAAAAATAAATATCGATAAGTAAAATTATTTTTTAAAATATTACCAGGTATATTGTAAATCGTGAACATTTGCTGCCTTCTCGAGATACATGATATTAATTAAATCAAGACTTCATACATAATTTTAACATAAAAGTTACTGTTAATAAATATTTCTAATTTTGTAACATAATTAAAGAAATATACTGAATTGAATGTTTCAACAAGTACCACGACTCAATGAAGAGCTTCGTTATTATTCATAAAAGCGTCACAGAGATAAACTTATAAAATATCTTGCTAAATCACAAACAATCTGGTTCTTTTCGGATGAGAATAAATTTTGCCAGGATCCAAAGCGCAACATGCAGGACAACAGATGACTTGGAAACAGTGCAAAGATGATCTGATGTGTCCCCTCCTAGGGTGATGCCTCCTCAGTTTTTTAAAAATAATCTTAGATTGAATTCAGATGCCTATTTGTATTTTCTATCCATTGTAGTTCAGTTTTGGATAACGAGAGTAGCCAATAATATACCATACTATAGTAGCAGGACTCCGTTCCTTGTAAACCTCATGGATAAGTCTGAAATTGTTATCAGCCGATTTTCACGACTAAATTAGTCCCAATGTTTGGCACCCAAGCTCTCCAGCTCTTAACCCGATGGACTATTATGTATGTGGTGCTGTCGAGAAAGAGTCATGCCAATAAAAGAAAACCTCGGTTAGTCATTGGAATTAAAGCAGTTTTGAGACAGCTCAGGAAAAGTGTAAAATCAGGTTCTGGGACCAGATTGGAGCTGTAATTAACTCTAATGGCAGTTATTTTGAATAAAACTTTTTTACAATACATATCATTTACTGGTAAATTGTATTTCTTTGAAATATGTAAAATTTTGTAGCTACCAATTAAGGGTTCTTTTCCTTGATGAGATTATCAAATTTATTCCAAACACCTGTATATCATTGATATTTTCATATTAACCAAGTTGGTTATCTGACTCCACAATTTTATATTCGATTTCGGTATAAAACAATAATATTTCAGTAAACAAATAAAAAGAATCGTAAGTCTAAAGATTTTATTAAATCAATCAACACAATACGAAAACTATAATCAAACAATAGATGTTTCAAGTTGCTCCACAAAATAGTAATGTCTTGATGCGCCTGATAAACTCTGAACTAGCTACTGCAATTATATACTAATGTCAGACAAATATTTTCAATTCTTTTAGAACTTACTTTCAAAAAATTAATGTCAACAAAATAAATAATTTCACAATGAACAAGTTAAAATAAAATGAGATAAATAGAAAAATAAAGTATTACTTAAAGACAACGACTGTAAATTAAAAAATAAATAATAAACGTGTTACCTTACAATGATTTTAGTTCGGATCCAAAGATGGTTGCTCAGGTCTACAAGACCACTGGTCAATCCTCAATATTCGACAGGGACCCGAACACAATCCATGAAAATTGTCATTATCGGGTTATCATGATAAATTTTTATTTCTGATCTCTCTTTTCCTGCTACTAAAGCAAAAAAAGCCCTCTAACCACTTTCAATTGTGCTGAAAGCTCAATTCTAGCAGAAAAGAATGAACACATTAATAGATTTCTCAAAAAATACCATCTCAAGCATAAAAGGAAAACGAAATAATTGATAATATGACCAATAATTCATAGTGAGTATGACAGATGGGGTAACAGGTCCATTGTCAGCTCTTTTGACGTTTTCTGTTTTTTTGTTAATTCAAAGGTTACTCACTTTTCTTCCTGTTGATGTCTTTTTCAAAACGCCAGGTTGCTTATTTAAATACTTTCAATGAATCGTTCTTACATTTGCTTCTTTTTATACGAATGTTTATTCTTTCAAGAATAAGTTTGAATTTTAAATCACAGCAGACCCCTCAAAAGTCAATAAGACCAAAAAAGTTGCCCCTTCAATTTAAAGTCAAAATAAAATCAAAATATATTTTTAATAATAGCAAATCTTTTTTTAAAATGCCTAAATTTTAAAAATCTGACAGTGTCGAACCACTGAAAATAGTTCAGGAATTCAGTTCTGAATTCTTAATTACAAATTATGTGATACGTTTCAACAGGTTATACAATTACCAAAAGACAGCTTCATAAAAATATCATGAGGACTTTGGTTTATGCCGATTTTTTCACGGTCGAAATTAAGGAATGAAAGAAGGCGAAATCTTTTCAAGACACTTGGAAAATCTACTCCTTGTGAACAATAGTGTATGTCCATTATTCCGGAGATGTATGATGAAGACGTTATGAAAAGGGACGCTTTATTTGAAGATTTGACGTAATTTTCTTGATTATTGATGAATCAGATTTATTAGTTAACAAATTATCAATATCCTAATGGGCTTATTGGGTATACATACACAGCTGAACAAAAAAAAGAGGCTTACACAAAATAAAACATTTTTATAAAAATGTTTAACTTGGTTAACATTTATACATTTTTAATATTTAAGCTATTGCACGTAATATGTATGTAATTTGATGTTTTTGTTCTGTTTTTTTTAATAATTCAAATTATAAATAAAATGACTAAGACACATTTGTGGCCTTTGTTACACAAAATTGTCATATCCTGAAATGCAGAATATTTTGAAGAAACATGGTATCCAAATCCCATTATCCACAATACAAAGAATTGGCTAACAGTTCAAGACAACAGGTTCTGTAAAAAGAAAACCAGGCTCAGGCAGACCCAGAAAAACTACAAGTCGAGATAACAATAGACTGAAATTTG
>JBBMKC010218721.1:0-12416 GCA_037834085.1 Bipalium vagum
AAATACAAGTGTTGCTTTACTGATTGTTTTGATTTGCACCACCTAAGATTTTGGAGTCAGGTTAAATTTGATACCATAAATATTGAACATATTAAAATTTATTACTATTATTCTCCATATTCTACTATATTTAGTAAATCTAGAATTCTAATTTTATTTTTAATATTATTTTTTCTTCATAATTTATTGTTAAGTAATAATATAATAATAATAATTATTATTAAAATAAGAGTAAGAATTAAATGCTAGTTCGACTGTTATAATCTTTTAAATAAAAACAAAAAAAAATCACAATAATTAAATGTTTTTATTTCAAGATGCACACAATATAATGATCAAAAAAACAAATATTTATTTTGGAATGGTCCCAAACATTCTCAAACCATTATTTTTATCATGTTCTACTGTTAATAAGTGAAGCAGAATAGCGTTCATTTGGAAGTCTCCAAACACGTTGCAAGTACTGAAAGCGTAATACGTACGTTGACTCGTCTGACTATAATAACTCTTTCCCATCTTTTAATTTTAAACTTACACGTTCTTTTGCCCAAACCAAAGGTCTTTGCTGATTAATAGCAGAGACAAAAGGTTTTCTTCATTGAAAATAGAATAATAACCAGCTTCATGTAATCTGTTAAAGATGGTTTATGGTGAAACATTTATTTGTATATCTACTTTGATGGCTTTGGCCTAAATAGTTCGAACAGTTAATGCCACAGAAACAATTTTTTGATCATCACTAATGGTTGTCTTTCTCTTTCTTCCACTGCTAACATTGCGTTTGTAATTTGAAGTATCTCTGAGATCTTTCAAAATCTTAGCAATTGACGATTGAGGATTCCCAATTTTCTTTGATATTTCTCTTCCTTACAGTCCATAGTCTGTCCTTTTTGAAAATCCGTTAGCTTCACCATTTTATCTATATTCATAATCTGGACTATTTAAAATTACAGAAAATTTTAATTTACCAAAATGCTTAGCTAAACAAATACCAACATAATTTAATCGATTAAATTTTATGTTAAAATATTTATTATTATATAAAATTAAATTAAGAACAAACTTAAAAGAAAGTTACAATAATTATATATGAAAAATAAAGTGATCGGATTTTTTTGTGCGTATTGTATATAAAATAAAAAAATTAAAAATACACATGTTTGTAAAAGTTATTTTTTACACCGTTAATTCTTTTAGTGGCCACCCTATATTTATGTATAATAAAAGTATGAGGAATCATTACCATTCTAGGCTAAAATATCATTTAAAGAATTTTCAAAACCTAATTAGTCTCAGTTGATTATTTTCTAATCAATCAAAAATGACTTTTTTTCAACGTTTAAATAAATATACTCAAGGTTACCAACATCAGCCTCTTACAAACATTGTTTTCTTTAAATAAAACTCTTTCTACAATCTACGTAAATTTTTCGAGATTCTCCATTTTTCAAAATCTGCTCATTCCTGATTGAACCTTTTATTCATACGTTTTGCATTGGAATAGTAATTAATCAAAGAAATATAAAGTGATAATCAATTATTGCCAAATTAATTACAAATAGTTTTAACGGATTATTAATATTCGGATGTTCGCTGTCTTTTTTGTATTCTAATATTATATTCAAGTTACTCAAAAATTTTATTGATATTTGGAATTGCGGAGTAATAAGGGTTTTTGTGTTCATCATAAAATTAATGTAGAGCAAACTGTTTTTAGTATAAGTAATGTTTCAAATGTGTCCTAAAATAAAACTTTGATAAAAGGTCCTTCATTAGTAAACAATACTCCTTTTCAAGGTTAGATATTGAATCGTAACCAAATGTAATTATGCGTTTTATTTCATCAACATCTATTATAGTTTAGATAGCATTATTTCAATGACATGAAAATGACAACGTACCTAGAATTAATGATGTAATTAGATCTCCAACACAAAACTAACTAAAACTGCCTTAAGTTCTGTGAAGTCTTCATTTTATTTTTTTCAAATCGATCACACATTTCTTCCAACATTATATCTTTCATTGCATAATTCTGAACAAAACGGCGGTAATAGTAATATACCAAAAATTTACAAAAAATCTTTTTAAAAAGTATTTTTTTTAAAAGACAAAATCTGCATGTATTTTCTTGGGATATGTGCAAACACTTTGCTTTGGTGATATATCCAAAATATCTGACTTTTATTGAAAAAATTGTAATTTTTCGGTAAATAGCCAAAGGGCCCTTGAAAATAAAATAACGAACGAGTGAATTCTATTTTCTATTACTTTGATTAAGTCCCTAAACCAGGTTGATCCTCAAATAGCAAATTGTAAAAACATATTTTAAAGAAGATATAAGAAATTATAATATTAAATAATTATGAAAAAGCAATCGATAATGTAGTCTCCGTTATTATTTAACATCCAAATTTATTATAACCAAAATATTTATAACTTAAATGTTAGAATAAATATAAATATATTAATATGCAGAAATACAGAAATAAGTTTTATATATTGTAAATTTAATGAAAATATAAATAACATATATAACAAATGTTCTCTGTGTTTAAATTGATTAATAATAAATTTATTTGTTTTAATTGCAAATAATGAGATAGAAAACTCACGGTTGAATTTCACATTATTTATTTTTTTGCTCGTTATTAATTCTTATATTTCAGTAAATTCTATTCTTCAATTTATAAAATCATTTCTATTTCGCAGGTAAATCGGAAATCTCTGATCAATACTTTTTAATAATTTACAAACAGGCAATTATAATTGCAATGCTATTTAATGAACATTGGAAAATAAATGAAAATTTAATTGAGTGTTTTTAAAAAGAAAATAAAAATGAAATCATTTCTCTCATATTAACTGTTCTCATTTTAATCAACTAAGTTTTAAGTTGTTTAATAGTTGCCTTTAATAATTTTTTAATAATTCCTCTGTTACAGATCAGTAATTAACCACAAGCGAGCTTCGAAACATTAGATAATTCTCCTTTTTTTTGAGTGAAATATCAAAAAATAACTAAATAATAATTATATTATTTTAATTATTTTTTTTATTAATCTTTTTGCGAAACAGTTGTCTTGTGTTAGTCATCATATATTCCTGATTATCAACTTTTTATTTTTAAACTTAAAAGGTTTAACATTTATAATTAGATTATTATTTTTTTTTATTGCATACAGTGCTGAAAAAAGTCATGTCCACACCCAGATAATACTACATAATATTACTACATAATGCATATCATTAGTTTTTGATGATTAATGATTATTTTTATAAAAAATAGATAACAAATTTGTCTAAACTAGTCTATTTCAGATTTTCTAATAAATGACAGGATAAATAAATTAACTATTGATGAACGTACAAGAGTGATGGTGATGGCTATCGTCAAATTGCGAAAAAACTCCAAGTTTTTGTCAGAATGCCGTGTACGGGTAGTTATCGCATCCAAAGGTCTGCAAACAAAATATTGATGGTTCATGAAAATTCCAGTTTTTATGTATACTAATATTAAGTGTGTTTAAATATTTTTGTATAAAAATAAATAAATATCAGGTTTTCTATTATTTTTTTAGATTATTTGGGTGTAGAAATGATTTTTTTCAGCACTGTATATTAACTTTTGACATGATCACAAAGTATAAAATGTCTTTTGAATTTGAAAATAAAATTTATTAAATTTTAGATTATATATCACCAAAAAAATAAAAATGATGAACAACAGTGTGTCTAAACTCATAAAATTTAATAAATATCAATTTTAAATAAAACTTTTTAAGAAGATCAGCAAACCTAGTTTTTTTTGTTTTATCAATTAACTTTTACTAATTAGATCACTATCAGGCATCAAAGGACTTATGAAAATATTTTTTCCTTTTCATTTTCAATAATTTATCGATTTAGATTTTATTAAGATCTCCTGTATAGTAAAAATTATTTCACAGGTATTCCTTTAAAATATATACTTTAAGAATTATATAGTTAAGTTAGAGACCAAACGCATTAGAAAATACATACATTATCAATAATCATAATTTTAATCAATTTACATTATCAATTATCAATATTCTTTCTGATGTGAGCATTTTGAAAGTGAGTATTTGAGAACAAAACTAACAGAATGGAATATCGGACGTGGGAAAGTGATATTATTATATGACAACGTCCAGCCTCATGTTACCAAAATTGTGAAAGACAAATTAAAAGACCTGAATTGAAAATTATTACCTCATCTGGCGTATTCAATGCATATTTTTTCGTCAGATTATCACTTAATTCGGTCCATCACACACAATCAGTCCAAGAATATTCCAAAATATTCAAAATAGGTAGATGATTGGATTTCGTAGATACATAATCAATTTTTCTATGACAGAATTCAGAAGTCACCAATTTTTATAAAATGTTGTCCTGAACGATAGAAATTATTTGTAATTCAATTTCATATAACTTTTTCCTTTTTTATTGAATTTATAAATTTATTTTTATTATTTTAAAAAATGCAGTGTTAATTAAATTGATCCGAACTTTTTAGTGCAGAGGTTTTTTAAATACATGTATTTAGTATTAAAATAAAACCATAAAATAATTAAATCACAAAAAATTATGTTACAATCTGATATAAATACTTTTTGTTTTGAAATAATTAAGAAAGGAATTTTTTATATTTTATAGCTATCATAGAAAATAATAGTTATATAAAATATAAAAATTCAAATATTATTAAATTATTTTAGTATTTTATTTTTTATTGGTGAAATTAAAGTGACATAATATTATTAGATGTCCAAATAATTTCTTGCCGATTTTAATAAATTGACATTTCATTGAATAGCTTATTATTTATTCCTCAGAAAATCAATTGGTTTTATTAGATTACCTTAAATGTAATTTGATATTTAAAATATCATTACCTCATTTAAAGTTTTTAGTTGTCAAAATGGAGGAGGAAAATTCAATTATTCGTTCCTACTAACTATACAGGAATTTATATAGATGCCATCTAAACTTCATATTTTTATAACTGAATTGATCGGATTTGCATTACACTTAGTTAAACTTATTATTTAATTGTAACTTAAATTTTTTATACTTAATATTATTATATAATTAATATTATATTATAAAGGCTTTTTTAAAATTCAAAATTATAGTGTCACAGATTTAGTTGTTAAACAGATAAAAGATTTATGGTCAAAGATGTGAATTCAGTTCCTAACATATTTTAATTATATAGTGATTCTATCTTACAATTATAAAAATCAAATAAAATATTCAATTTTTGAATGGATATATTTTATAGTTAAAGGCTTATTGGTATTTCTTGTCTGAGGTATACCATTTACTGAAGATTTATAAAAAGGAAAAGAGGAAAAATTTTAATAAATTCTAACAAATAAAAATATGTATATAGTTTTAATAAATTTTAAAAATATGAGATGTACAGTATGCGTCATATTATAACCACCGCATTTTTTCATTTTATCTAATTCCATTAGTATTTAATTTATTTTTGTGAACAGTATTTTTTGTTCATAAGTTTAGCGTGAAAAAGAATAATTAAAAATTAAAAATATTTATATAATTGTAATTATAAATTAACAATATTATCAACTAGTGGGACATATAGCCGCCTCTAACACCAGCAACTTGCTGCATACTCTGAGGCATACTGTCAATAGACCTGTGGGGCATTTTATAAAAATTTTCATTGTGGAACCAGATCCTATCGATGCTGCTGATGAGATTCTTCTTCGTCATGTGAGTCATCTTGCACAGATTGCTCTTCATAATGCTCCAGATATTTTCAATTGGGTTGACATTATTGGAAGACAAAAATTGGAAAGAACTTAGGCTTTATGGCAGGTCGCGGAATCATGCATGAACCAGATTTTTATCTGAAAACAATTATGTTCCCATGAACTCTACATATTGTATTTTGTTCACCAGAATTTCAACCACATAAAGACATCCTGGGTCTTTAGAATTTATAATGTCCCATAACATGACCTTGACTGGATGCTTATCAGTTTTTTCACTGATCAAATATATTTTCATTACTAAAGCATAAAATTTCAAAAAATCAACTGGTCTATATACAAACTGAGGAGCAAACCTATGAAGCTTGGCTTTCATAGTTGGAGTCAACTTGGGCTTGTTTATAAGATTTACATACTTGCATCCTAATTCATTGAGACAACGCTGCACTGTCTTACTCCCCGCTTTACTAATTGTCCTTTGACCCGATTAGCGGAGATCATCTTGTTTTATCTTATCATCTGGACCATATCACGATCATCTTGACTTGATGTCTTCCGTTTTGGGCCACATCTGCCAAATCTAGGTTTCGTCAATCCTCTCTTGATTTTGAGTAAATTTGAATGATGAGTATTACATCGGGTAGCTATCTGTCTTACGGCGAAATGGTTTGTACCTTATAATATCTGAACTTAGCCAACATTGAGAGTCTAGATCTTTAATCATGCTTAACAATGAGGGTATCAATAAAAATTGATAATTTTATTAATAATCATTCATTCAAAACAAATTAAGATACCTTGAAAAAATATGAAAACAATTCTTATGGTTGTAATAATATGACGCATACTGTACAGATAAAAAATAATCTACACATAAAAATTTTTTTTTAACAATGAAAATTTAACATTAAGTAAATTATCTTAATTAATTCGAAAACTTATATTTTGGAAAGGATAAAGACATTTCAAATAAAGTAATTTCACAATTCAAAACTCCTGATTTATTTTTTAATAAAATATTGATTGTATTCCATGTCATTAAAAAAATATAATATAATTTTGATGAAAAGGAAATTACTTTTCCATAATATGTTAAAAGATCTATAATGATATTATTTCTAAATAATAGTAGATGAAGAGAAATTTTATGAAAATTTCTTTTATCACTTCACACCGAAACAGAAATGAAATGAAATTAATAAATTCAGAGTTAAGAATCTATTTTTTGAAATTAAGTTTTTGAATAATATCAAAGAAATTTTTGTGTTGCTTTACTTTCATCATTAGAAGAATCTATTGACATATTTTTAATAAATTTAAAAACAAATTTTATAATTTGTTTAAAACGTGTTCAAAAACTAAAACAAACCATAAACAATTAAAAGTTATTATTTTTATTAAACATAATTTTTTTCTAAAATAAAAGGATCTCATTTGATCTAAATACCGTCAATTAGGCATTTGCTTAAAATTATCAATTTAATCTAAAAAAACACGAAATTTATAAATAAAATTAATAATAATTTCTTAATATGAAATTTAAAAATTACTTAATAGATGTTGCGGATGGAAGTAAATGATGGAAGTAAATGCAATAATATTCCAAGAAGATAAATGTGTGGAATTTTTATTCAAAAATCAAATTTTTGAGGAAGATAGTATTAGCTCATCGTGTATGGAGAAAATGACCTACGGCCATTCAATCAAATTTCAACCAAATGAAAATATAAATTCTGAATTTTCATATAAGTATTTATTTCTTTTAATGAACTAAGAAAACAGTTATATTTAAAATCAAAATTTAAGAATTTGTTCAATTGATGGGCTTTTAAATTGTATTTGTGGAGAGTATGATTGAACGGAAAAGAGATTAAAATGATAAAGGGTACTAACATCAAAATATGAGTCAGATTTCGTAAATTTAGAGAGATATAACTTAATATTCTTACAGTTGTGAAGACTTCCAACTCTGCTTAAACAAGTTCCTGCAGCAGAAGTATATGAACTCAAACAATTAAGTACCATAGACTTAACACACTGATTGGCAATAATCATCCAGTTATTATTGTGTACAGGCATTTCTTTTATGATAGTTGTGTGATTTGTGTAAGAAAGCAATCATGGAACGGAATAAACTGTAATCAGATGGTGCGATATTCCGACTGTAAGCAGAATGCGGTAAGACTTTTATTTCCATTATTCCTTCAATTTTTGTTGAGCTACGCGAGAGCGGTGTGCAGGATCGTTATCATACTGATAATGTAAACGCCTTCTAGTCAGTCACTAAAGCTGGATAATGATTGCTCAAAACTCGATCAATTAGTTTAGCATAAAGGCTGTCTACAGGTCTGCAACTTGAAACAAGTTCGAAGTTTATGATACCTTAAAAATTCCACCAAACACAACATTATCTTTTGCTCGAAACGATTCTGTCGTACCTCTGGTACAGGTTGTGTGCCTTGGAATTGGTAATTTTTATTAGTAATTAATTGTTTTTATTAATTTTTTTTAATCTTACTGAATTATTATTTTTATTGATTATCACCACAATACTAGAATTTATCAATTAAAGTCCTCATTATCACTATACTCAGTATTAGCATTTATTAGTATTCATGATCTACGTCTTCGATGGAAGGATACATTGAAGAATAGCGGACACTACATGATTGAGTGATTTGTGTCTCTTGCTGAATTTTTTTCTTGTATTTGTATTTTATTTATCATTGAAATCATATTTAATGAAAACTGTGCGAAAACCTTGTTTCGCAGTTTATTATATTAAAATATTTTTATTATACGTATATTTAATAATTTATTATTATCAAAGTATGGCAATTTTAGATCCAATTTGCAGTATTATTTCAAAGCAAATTTTTAGTTTATTTGAAAAATTGACCGAACTATTCAGGTTTTTAGAGATTTTCAAACTATGGGAAGAAGAAAAAAAATATTACAGAAAAATTCTTATTTTATATTATAAGTACGGCATTTTTTGGATACAAAATGAAACTTTTTAGCTTTATTAAAAATTTGCTAAATCGTTACATATACATGTATCTTTCAAGACCGTATGACCAATCGGTAAAAATTTATTGTTGAAAATTTTTTAGGAATATATTTTTTACATCTTTTATTAAAAATATGCTAAATGAACTTTCAACATGTTACTTATTTACCACTGGTAAAAAAAAGTCAAAATAACAAATAATTCTATCTTTCTTACTTAATTGTTATGATGTATAATGACTTGACCACGGCTTACATCAGTTGCTAATATTCTCACTTCAAGATAAATGTAGTTATTGTACTAACCACTCTATTTCTCTCAATTTATATTTCATATTAAAAGAAACTTCATTTAATAAATGACAATTAAAAATTTAACCTGAAAGTAGATAAAGAGATATGTTCAATGTCTAATGTATTTAGATTTTCTTCAATTATGATCAATTTTATTATATATTTTAATGAAAAATCAGAATCAATGCAAATGTTTAATGTACATTATATACCGCTTTAATTATCCCCATAATTGATTAATTAAAAATTGTTTAATTAAAGAATATGAAAACATCGGTCAATGCAGTAAATGAATAAAATTAATATTCCCGCTACATATATTTAGTTATGATCGTTTTATTCGGTAATAGATCATACGTTTTCTATTCATGAAACATCAGTTATAAACTTCGATTATTTTTTCATCAAACTTTAATTAATAATTTAAAAACCAATTTAATATTTTTGATTTTTACAAGCCCAGAATTTTTATGAATAAAATATTTATTTATATATTTAATTTAATTTTTAACTTATCTTAGGATATATAATATTTTTATAATAATAACTTATTAAATATACGTATAATATAAAATTAGTCAACAAAATATCAGTAAAAATTGAAGATAAAATAAAATTAGTATTTTCACCGTTCAATAAGTTTTGAGAATTATTCTAGGAAAGTTGATGAAGTTTTCTGATTAAATAAAAAATATTTTACAGAAATTGAAAAAAAATTGAAAGTTGTCTCTAAATAAAAAGAAAGAAAATATTTTTCATATACTAAAATATTGTGATAATTTTATTTATTGTAAACTGGAATAATCAAATTAAAAAAGAAATTACAATTTTTTATTATAATAAATTATTTATTTTGAATAAAATCGAAAATTCTTTTTTAAGCTTCCTAGAAAGAACAGAATGTGACTGGAAATCTAAACTAATATTTAAAAAATGATAAAATATATTAAAACCTTGTTGAAAATACGAAATAATATTAATAGTTTTCTGTTGGATGTATCATGAGATGGTTAATCTAAAGATTTATAACTAGAAGCATAAAAAGTCAACATAATAGTCTTTAATATGTGATATAGAGAAAGAGGAAGTGGTTTCTATTTATTAATTTTACTCATAAGTATTAAACCTTGTTTTTAATCATTACTTAAATAAATCAAAAATAATCAAAAACCCGTTAATTCAAATATAGGTAATTTATATTGTATATTTACTGAAAAGATTTCATTTTAATTGTTAAGGAATATCAAAAAATTTGAATTTAGAAATTTGTGCAGAAAATATATATTATCGACATTGTATCAGATATGGATTTCAACAAGAAAAAAGTGTATCTAAAGCCACACGATCTATTCTAGTTGAGAAAGCTATTTCGTATAGCACATGTAAAAATTGGTATCGCCGAATTAAAGGCGGAAATTTTGATGTAAGCAATCTATCTAACCGGTGATCCACGAATATTACACCTTGAGAGATTGGAAGAACTACTCTGCGAGAATTCTACTAAAACTTAAAAAGAACTTGCGAAACAAATTGGAGTCCAACAAGCAACTGTTAGCAGGCAGTTACATAGATTGGGGAAATCCAGAAAGTATTTTGTGCCACATTAACTCTAAGAAATCAACCTTTAATATCGTTTAACAACATGCACGTTGCTCCTTGCTAGGCAAAGAAAAAATACTTTTTATGGTAGATCGTCACTGGAGATGAAAACTGGATTGCTTTCAATAATCCAAAACGCATTCATTCGTAGGTAGAACACGGTATGCCACAAACGTCAACCGCAAAAGTAAATATTCACAGCAAAAAATGCTCATTTGTAACTATTGGGATATGAGAGGTCCAATTTATTATGATCTTCTCCAGATTGGCGAAAACATTAATCCAGAACGTCAAAATAAGCAGTTGTTGTATTTTGTCTAAAAAAAATAAAGGAAAAAACCTTTTCTAGGCCAAGGATCACATAAGACTATCTTACTTTTTGACAATACCAGACCGCATGTAGCAAAGCCTGCGAAGGAGACAATCTTACAATTAGGTTGGGACGTTCTTCCTCGTGTGGCTTTTTCCCAGGACCTGGCTCCTACACCTTATTGATCTGTTTCGATCATTGCAACATTTCTTAGTAGGACATCACTTCATAAATATTTTGGAGATTCGAGAATTTCTGTATAACTTCCTTGCTTCGAAACCCGGATTATTTTATCGCCCGGGAATTAGTCTATTACCTGAGAGATGGAAAAAAATTATGGACAACAACAGATCTTATTTTGCTGATTGATATTTTTATCTGCGTTATGTAAAAATAACTTCATTAGTCTTATATGAAAAAAATATTTTCCCGTTGAAAATAGAATAATACACCTAATATGAAGAATATCATGTTCTTGTGAGTTTAGATGTTTCTTGTGAGTTCCATTTTGTGAGTTAAGAAAAACCTTCATGATAAATTCACATTTACATAAATTTTTAAAATGTCATATTTAGGAAATATTTTAAATAAAAAAAATTCTATATTTATCATTTTTTAAAAAAATATTATCAAAATTGAAAAAAGAAAAAATTTCGACGAAACTGCTTTGATAAAGATAATGATTTTTCGAAATCAGAATAGAAAAAATTAATAATTAATAATTTTTCTATAACGAAATAATAAATTTTATTAGAAAACATTAGTTGATTAACTGATTAAAGAGTATAGGTATTTTTTCATGAATGACAGTCTCATCCAATCTTCATTTAATCAATAATAATTTTTATTATTATAAAGTCATATGATCATAAATGAGCATGCTTTTACTACTATGACAATTACTGATTATTATTTTATTATTTTCTATTATTTTGAGTATTCAAATTTGTCTTAGGTTCAAATAAATATTTTAAATATTTATAAAAATAATAAATTTATATAATATTCTATAATATCCTTAAAGTTTCAGTAGTATATTTCTGACAAGAGGATTATTAAATTTCAAATTCTTTAAATCAAACTTAAAAAATCTTTCAGTCTGCAATTAAACTTTTGTAATTGAGTAATTAAATAATTAATTTTTTCTATATTCAGAATTTAAAGTAAAGATATGTATAAAAACTTTTAATTAAAAATTCTTTTTCTTCTTTTAAATCTTTAACATTTTTCTTAATTTATTGTTATAAAAGTATATAAAATTTCAAATACTTGCACATATTAATAATAATTGTTAGTTAAAAATTAATCGGATATACTGGGATTCGAACCATTTCAATTCGGATCTTTCACATTCGCAAGGACTGCTCTAACCGCTATATCCCCCGAAAAATTTACAATTTATTTCACAACAACAACAATAACAATAATAATAATAATAA
>JBBMKC010218732.1:0-12416 GCA_037834085.1 Bipalium vagum
TAATAATAATAATAATAATAATAATAATAATAATAATAATAATAATAATAATAATAATAATAATAATGAAAGAAATATTTATAATTTCATTGTTTTGATAATTTTCATTTTTTTTATATTTAAGAAGACACTAAAAAAATATAATTTTTGTAATATTACGTTCGATGACCATATGGTTGCGGAACAGCGAGAAGAAGAGTTTATTTACCAGATAAAAACGTTCAGATAAAAATCTTTCAAGTAATAGTGGAGATATTTTGGATAAAGTAAAAACGAAAAATATAATTAATAATAATATTATAATAATTATCAAATAATTTATGGTGATTGAATAGACAAGATTAATTAAAAATAAGTATAAATTAAATAAATTATATTTAAACATAAATATATTAAATAAAATTATATTTTTATAAATTAAATTTAGAAATTATAAAAAGAATAAAATTAAATTAATTAATTTACATTAAATAAATATATTAATTATATTTTATGGTTGTACTTATTTTATATTATATTTATATAAAATATTTCTAAAAATAGAATCAAATAAATAGAAAATAAATAATAAAATATTTTAATTATATTTCCTTGAATGAAAAAAAAAATAAAATAAGTAAAGATACAAAAATATAATTTTTATAATTTGAATTTATTTTTTGGTAAAATAATAATAATAATAATAACTCAGTAATCTATAATTTTTATATATAAAATATTCTTAAAATAAAATAACGAAAAGAATCAAATTATCCGGATGAAATTAATGTGGCTTAAAATTGATACTGTTAAAATATAGTGAAAATTGCAGCCAAATGTGTCTAGTAGAATTAAAACAAACAATTTCAATGTTTAAATAACTGGAAATAATTATTTTTGAGACATTTAAAACGCTATTAATTTTTAATCATCCTCGAGCAAGTCTGACTGTTTCTGATCGATCTTTCATAAAAATTGTTGCAAAAATCTTTTAACAAAGTCTTAATCCTCAAAAATTTTGATTTTTTTTAAAGATTTAATACATCTACATTGATTAAATCTGTTACGAGGTTTTTTGAATTTTTTCTGTCAATTAAAACAAAAATTATTTATAAATCTCAAAGGTTATCTTCACTATCTTTTGCTTTATTCACCTAATCAACTGCGATATTAGTGGAGTAGAGTGTAACAATTAGAGATACAAATTGTTATATATACAAAAAAATAAATAAATAAAGAATGATACTTCTTTAGTTTAGCGGAGTAAGATATTTGGAAGTATCGGGCATTTGACACATTTTTGACATTGTTCATGTCGCACCTTTACGAATTTATGTGACATGAACGGTTTAAGACTAGTTCGAGGGCTTTGTCTTTATATTTAGTCTACCTCGCCACTACACTCTTTGAACTATATATTTTTACATTAAAAGCAGCTTTTGTTCAAATATCTTAGTCATATTTATTTTAAATCGATTAACTGAGGGATTACCTGAAAAATTATTTGTAAAAACCGCAAGACTGATAATATAAATTATAAAATTTTATAACTTTAAATATTGTTTGAGAAAAATTAACTAATGAATATTAGACGGAATATTTTTAATAAATCATGAAATAAAATAAAAATATTTTTATTTATTTTTCAAAAATATTATTCTAAAAATTGCTTAGATAAATAAATATTTGATAAATAAAGGAAAATCAGAAACTTTTATGTCAATAAATAATATTAATAGTATGAATAATAATTTTAATATTATAAATAATAATGTTAATATTATAAAAAATAATTTTCATATTATAAATAATAACTTTATTATTATTAATAATATTTTTAATATTAATAATAATACTTTTAATATAATAAATAATTATGTTAATATTATAAAAAATACTTTTAATGTTATAAATAATAATTTTACTATTATAAATAATAATTTTATTATTAATAATAATATTTTTAGTATTATAAAAAATAATTTTAATGTTATAAATAATAATTTTAATATCATCAATAATAATGTTACAAATACAAGTTACATTAATAATGTAACAAAGGGCACATATCAGATTTTTTAATTTGATATTTAAATGTGTCGTAGTCATTTTATTTATAACTTGAATTGTTAAAACAAACAGAACACAAACACCAAGTTACATACATATTAAGTGCAATAGCTTAAATATTAAAAATGTAATAAATGTTAACCAATTTAAACATTTTTATAAAAATGTTTTTTTTTGTTTAAGCTTCATTTTTTTGTCCAGCTGTGTATATCAGTTAATGGCAGTCATTTCGAACAATTGCTGTGAATATTTTTATATGAAATAAAAATTTAAAAATTTGTCTTTAATTTTATAAAGCAAGCGATTAAATATCTCAATCTGATTAAGAAATATTGTACTTATGCAATTTCTTAGTGTGACCTTTGGCAAATTAATTAATAAATAACTAATAATAATAATTTTACTAAATATTTAAAGTAGTAACCATTATGTTCTTTTGTCCAATTTTTTAAAATATTTTGTTTTCGAAGAATCGAAAAAGGTTTCTTCCAATTTTATGTTAGAGCATTTGTCGGCGATTTATATTTTTTATCATAAAAATATTAATAGAGAAATTTTAATTTATATTTAAGACATGTCATTTATTATCGTAAATATGAAAGAAAAGAGTTAATGAGCAAAAATTGTTTCATCTCTTTTATTAATTTTATATTTAGGTTTTCTATAAGGAGATAGTTGGGATTGATTACGGTTTTCTGAAGTTGTGTTAAAAATTGACATTTTCCAACGAAATAAGAAGTTTAAAAATCAATATGATAACAAAGCTTAAATGATTTTAAAATGGTGGTGATGATTTAAATGACGATGAGAAGTCCAGACGTCCAGATGCTGAAAGCCGTTCACATTTGATGGCAAAAGAACATGACATCATTGATTCTGATGGTAGAATGACTGTTGGAATCTTAGCAGAATAATTTAAGACATGTTTATTTACCTTATGGGTAGTTTTAAATATGATTCACAAACAAAGTGTCAAAGTACTGAATGGAAGTCGACAGATGAACAAAAACCCAAAAAATTGCGTTTTCAAAAATCAAGAATTAAGAGAATGCTAATTACTTTTTATGATTCAAAATGTATAGTCCTTAAGGAATTTGTTCCAAAAAGACAAACTGTTAATGGCGAATATTATTTCAATGTTTTTTATCGTTTGTACTTAAGAATTGTGTGAGTTAGGCCGGAATATCAAGAAGAAAAACAGCTATTTTATATTATGACAATACCCCGCCTCACAATATCATAAACGTTTGTGAATTTTTGACCAAAAGAAATTTTGTCACGGAGACCCATCAAATTTGCCTGATATATCACCATGCGACAATTTTCAATTCCCAAAACTGAAGTTGGTATTGAAAGGTGTATTTTTTACCTATTATGGATAATATGGTAGAACTAATTTTCAAACATGACCTTTCACCTGTACATACCACTAGAATCATTGAAACGTTCTTGTTGGAATCCAAAATTCGATCATTCAGTCCAGATCTTAATCCCATTGAATGACTTTGGGATGAGGTGGAAAGGCGGATTAGACGAAAACTTACAAAAAAAATTAGTTTTGAAAGAATAGCAAAATTTTCGCTCAAACATTCTGAAAAATATAGTGGATAGTATGCCTCACAGATTAAAAGCTGTCATTAAGGCGAAAGGTATTAAATATTATTTTTTGTATTATTCCATGTATCCTCTTTTTAAACTTATATAAATAAGTAAATGGTCTTGGAATCATCACTCAAAAAATTGCAGACAGGATATCCTAATCCTACTAAGCCCAGAAACTAAATTTAGCTCATTGATCATAAAATTTTAAAAATAGTCAAAAAAATAAATAAATAAATTTAAAAATAAATTTCTTAAAATTAAATCAATTTTCAAATCTGGATTTCTATTTGAATTTGAAATATTTCTCATCAGTTATTCATTTAAACAAAATCTACTTTTATGTAGTTTCTAAAAATATATTGATTTAAATAAAATAAATTTGTACATGTTTTGATACAAGCGGTAAATTAAAAAATTAATAAATTTCCTAAATAAAATTAATTCTTTATAAGCGTTTTTTCTTTCTACAATTATTTTTCATTTTTCCTCAAATAAACATTGAAAAGGAACAATGTTCAGCTGATTATGTTATACTTTTTCCATATTATCAAAACGAGAACAAAATCAAGTTTTCGTCTTTAAAAACCTTCCCAGAGCCAAATTAATGAGTCTGGAAATAGCAACTTTCTGTCCAAAGAGACTTCAAATCTGATCGAAATTCCCCGTCATCAACCGGAGGTCGACAGAACTCCGATTGCACAGGCCTTCCTTGAATTTTCTTTACTCAAAAATTAGCAAATAAATCTTGCCATCACGAACGGATGTAAACGGGAAAAATTGCAAAATAAACGAAATTATGCAAAATTCAATTTTTGACTTTCATTTCGTAATTTGCTACGGGAGAAAATAATTAGAGATGAAAGAGAATTAATTCTCACGTGGAATCTCAAGAAGGAGGAAAGAATCCTGTCCAATATTCAATTCTACATCTTTCCCCGGTTACTTTTCCAAAGCATTGCATTGCAGTGACATGAATATGTTAATTAATCTTTTATTAGGTTATGAAAAATAGGGAGATTGTGATGTTTCTATTTCAAAATATCAAAAAGTGAGAATCGCTAATAAAACAGTGATTTATATATCAAATGAAGGATATGGTTATCATTCACTTGCGGATGTTTAGGCCTCTGTCTCGACCCGGCTGTGAATGTTTTCAAAAAAATATGGGTATTGAAGATCTTCCTGGCCGCATATGCCTCTTTAAAATGTTAATTCCACGGGTCTGGTAATTTGACGAGATCTATGATTTTCCAGTTCTGACTCTAAATGTTTGGATATCGTAGCACAGTGTTCTTTTGAATTCCGCTTTAATTTGGTTCAATAAAATTGTATATTTTTGCTTATTTGCTTTATCATTACCTGTGATGGAGACTTCACATAAAAACTAAGTTTAATATAATAATAATAATATTATTATTATTATTATTATTATTATTATTATTATTAATTTTTCGTTATTTTGTTCTAATCTAGACAATGCCGAATTCTCAAGATTAGATCAGGTCTTGAATTGAAGACCGATTTAGTAATTTACACCTAAATAGAGAATGGACGTTCTCTGATCAGAATATTAATCTACGAATGAGTAGTTGTCTGATCAATATAAAAGGTGATTAAGCCCTCTTTTTTCTTTTCTTGTTCTTATTTACCAAAAACTAACATTTTGATTATTCATTTTTGATCGATACATTAACAGTTTCATATTAATTGATTATTTATTTGATTTTTGTGAGACTTCAGTTATTTTTCCTTAGAATTTATTTACTGTGATCGCTTGTTAATTTGTTTTCTTCTGGACATTTGTTCGCATAGTGATTTTAATTTTGTACTTTGCTATAGATCAAATAAAGTTTTATTATGATTAGTTTTGATTCATTTATATCCGAACATATTATTAACAAGTGAAAAAGTCGGTACACTTACGAGCTACGAGTTACGTCGTTCTAATACTAATATAAAAGTAACAAAACAAAGTTTGATAATATTAATATTATTAAATTTAATAATAATATAATTTGAAATTGCAAACAGTGCTTTCCGGAACCGATTATTTATGAGAAAATCAATTCTCCAATCATTCAAATTCATAAAATTAAATACCTAATAAGATTCCCAAGAAACTTCCTCCATAAATAAAAACAGACTTCATTTTATTGATTTTACCAAAAAATTAATAATTCTATAATTATTGATGAAATTGGTTCAATTTTTAACACAAGTGAATTTGATTTTCCCTTGAGATTTATAGTTTTATAATTTTCTAATTTATGAGAGTTTAAAACAATAAAATAATAATATTTAGTGAGGAATAAATTATAATTTTTAATTTAAATTGTCTGAATTACATATATTACGTCTACAAATTGAAAAGGTGCCTATTTTTAATAATATTAAATATGAAAAGAGTGATAAAATAGATATATATTTCTACAACATGTAACTAAAAATTATTCCGTGAAATAATCTCCATTATTGTTGATGTATTTTAACCATTTTTAAGGTAGCTGGAGAATACCTGTCTTGTACAAACTTTTGATTTAGATTCAATGTAATATGAGATCTATATTTTGACATCTTTAATCTTTTTGAACTTTGATGTTGAGGAGACCTGAATAAATAATATTCTGAGGGCGTCATGTCAGGTGAGTAAGCCGGGTGTGGGAAAAATTCCCAACCTTAAAAGGTTAGATAGTCCATTTGATGTCTTTGACGTGTTTAATTTATTAATTTTTTGGTATATAAGCATGTATAATAATTGAAATACGTATATTTTAATTACGAAATTATATATATGAGCTTTTCGTGTAATTATTCTCCAAAATTAATATTATAGTAATTGTACAGTAAAATATTTATAATATTTATTCTTATTATAAAAAACCTCTACTTTCTTTATATCTTACTTCTTTTTACATAGAAACAAACCAGTCTTAATCATCGGTTTTTTGTTCAATATATTTCCGTTTATGAACTATTGAAAAAATATGAATTAATTCTCGTTAAATGTAAGAAATTAAAACAAAAAACGTTTAGAAAGCATTAAATATAATGTTAAGATAATTTATAAATTATTCCTTTTAAAATGTTTATAGTCCATTATTATAATTACTATTTATAATCTAATAGTTTATGTAATATTCATGTATCATTTACAATTGTAATAAATAATTTGAAATAAATTAAAATATAAATAATTCATGAACATAAAATTTTAAAAAATTTTATGTGATTCTAATTAATAAAAACATAATTCATTATTATCAATATTTATTATTATTATTATTATTATTTATTATTATTATTATTATTATTATTATTATTATTATTATTATTATTACTATTATTATTTACTTTGATTTTAAAATTCTATTCATCCACATATAAAAATAAATGTTATTAATTAATATTATTATTTATTAATTTAAATGTTGTCTTGTAGATTTTAAATGCAATTAATACAGCTTTTAAAAAATCGACTTTGGACAAAAGAAAAGTGATAACCTTAATCAGAGTAATTTTAATTATTGTCCATCTCTGCCATCTTAAAAATAAATTCCTTTTTCAATCTTCATTAAAATCAAAGAACTTTGATGAAAAAAGTGTAAAGAAAGGTTTTTGATACGGTTCTTTATTGAATATTTTCTATCACCCAGGTAATTTTGTAGAGACCCTGACACATTAATAATAATCTGAAGGAACAATATCAGGTGAATATACAGGATGAAGAATAATTTCTCGTTTCTAAATATCTAATTTTGTTGTTCTGCTCTTTTTGAAGTATGTATGTCATGTTGGATAATGACATTTTCTCTGTTGATCATTCCTGGTCTCACATTTCTAAATTCAGCTTAGTACTTTCCTAATTGATCGCGGTAGATGCTTGCTGTGATAAACATGCTTTTGGCAATAATTAGAAATATATTACACCTTGATATTTCCACCAAACAGACATCATTATCCGACGTAGATAATCCTTTCAGCGGTAGACATTAGTCAAATATAAGTACTTCTTATCGTTCATGAATTATTTACTTATCTATTTAAATGATGTTCATAAAAGAATATTGATATCTGATTAAATTAGATTGATTAAACAACCGATTCAATAATTCCGATACAATTCATTAAAAAAAACAACAAGGAATACGTTTTTTTAAACTGAGTGTATTTTATATTTAAATTTTATTTATTTCAAATTAAAATTCACAAATACATTTTATGGGATGAAAATATTGTTTATTAAAATGAGTTAGTAAAAGAAATTGTCACCTTGAATTTGAGATAAAACATAAATCTCTCTCGGTTTCAGAATGAAATACGCCCAGTCGTTAGACTGCTTTTTCGAAAGATTGGCAAAATTACCATCAACGTGAACGAGATCAATTTTTACTACGAAAATGTTAGATTAGGGTTTACTAAATTATCAAATACCAGTTTGTTCGAGATTGAATTTTTGACGGATGGCTTTAAGAAGATGAGATATTTGAGAATACAAGTTGAAGATGACCGTCTTTTCGTCTAAATATTGATTCTAAATGAATTTTGAAACTACGAATTGATAATTGTATCGTTAAACTTAACAATAATTGGTATTCAATTAATTATGAGTTGACTAAGTAATATTATCAATACACAATTGACAATTAAACATTTAATCCATATATCATAATAACATTAAAATACAATCAACCATGTCCAAGATGAGCACCCGCGTTCCAATTTTTCAAATGTTCATATTTAAAAATAATATTGAACAGTTATTAATATAACAATATCAAAGATTTCACAAAAATGCATTGATTACACATATTTATCACAATTTGTATTTCTTTGACACGATAAAGTCTATGATTTTCAATTGTCTAGATTCTTTTTCTCCTTGAATTTCATCAATCAAATCCCATATTTTGTTCATTTTATCAGGAATATTAGCTTGGAAGTATTTTTCAAGTTTTCTTGCTCACTCATAGGCATCAAATCCTATTTTGGGAGTTTCGTTTTTGACAATAACAGTTATTATCATTATTTTCTGGACATTGACCTTACTTAATAGGGGTGTTTTCTTCCTTGGATTTTTATCATGATATCTTTCACGATTGAAGGAATACAAAATTTTCGAAAATATCCACATATTTTTCATATGTACAGTGCCCCACAAATTAATTGCCACACTTACAAAAATGACATTATCTTTTGTCTAAAGATTTCAAAATTTTCAAAATATTTACACAATTTAGCCATTAGTGTCTTAATGGAAAATAATAAGTGAAAAATTCTTAATATAACCAACTATATTAAGCAAATAATAAAAATGTCGAGAGAAAACCGACACAGATTAAATGCCGCAATTTCCAAAAAATCGATTTTTATTCACAAAAAATGTACCAATACGATTCTAATAGTTTATTGAGCTGCCGTGAGCATAAATAGTCTCATAAATTCTATTTGGCATTGAAGTTACCAAATTTTCCAGGATGTATTGATCCATGTCTTCCTAACAGCTAATAACTGCCGATCGCAGCTCATCAATCAAATTGATTTGTTTTCCACTAGCATATACCTTCCGAACCAACACTCCCCATAAATTTTCTATGAGATTTAGATCCGGTGAGTACGGTGGCCAGTCCATAACTTCAATATTTTTGCATTTTAGCCATTCGATAGTTGAACGGGATACATAGCATCTGCAGATATCTTGCTTAAAGACAGGGCTGAATCCGCCAAAATCTTTTATAAGAGGTAGTAGATTGTCTTTCAGGAGTCTCTGATTGATTTAGATTGCCGGAAACAGTCGCCAGACTCGACCTGCAACTGAAATTGAAACAGGCCCAAATTATTAAAGATCCTCCGCCCGAGTGTCTTTTGGAAAATTGCATGTTCTCTTTTCTCAAATCATGCCAATATTATGCATGGCCATCTGGTCCGTCTAAATTAAATTTCTTTTCGTCACTCCAGATGACTTGCTTCCATTCTTCACCCCATGCTACTTTAGTTTTCGCCCATTGCAAACACTTCAAGTTGTGTTCAACTTTCAGTGGTGATTTCACCATCATTTTTGGTATTTTAAGACTTGGGAATTGTTGATAACACGGCGGATAGTCTCCTTGCTTATGTTTAAGTTAAGTTCATGTTTAATTGTCGAGTTTGAAATCGATTTATTGCTGGCTTTGCGAATAATCAATCGTTCGTTTTGGGCGAAATCTTTGTCTTTGAGCCAGGCTTACGATTTTTACTATCTCCATTTTTCAAATAATATGTTATGGAGCTTTCATTTCTGTTTAACTTATTTCTGATCCATCTGTTTGATTTTCTGGCTTCGTGATAGGCCTTAATCATCCCTTTCTCAATGTCGGACATTTTGCTTAAATTTGGCATGGTGAGAATTTACTAAACAGTTTTAATTATAATTTTTATAATTATTAATTCTCACTTATTATGTATGGTAAAAATTTTAAGTATAAAATTAAAATTCATAAAGAAAATCAAAATTCAATTTAGTGCGGCAATTAATTATGGTCAACAAAAATTTTGAATTATATAAACAAATTAAATTCAGTTAAATTATAACTTAATTTAAATAATACAATGCTGTTCAAATAAGTTCTTGTATCTTTTACTTTCATCAATTTTATGAAAATTGAATTACAGTCTAAAAATAATCAAGATTTCTTGATTTTACAAGGTGCGGCAATTAATATGTGGCGCACTGTATTATATTTGTGGTTATCGACACCACTTCAACCTTTCAACCTCTCGATCATCTGATAGAGGTGGATATGTACTTCGAGGTAGGAGTCAAATTTTTCATCTTTAAAAATTCTTCCGACATTAGCTGTTGTAGTGGCCGTTTCCTGTTACTGCTGCAATACGATCTTCGTAGTTTTAAATACAAGTTCTTCAGAGCCTTGTTTTCTTGCGAAAGAACCATGTTCAAAAAAGTTGTCTCGCAGATTTTTTACATAGTTTTTATTTACATTAAATTCCTTGCATAAATCTTGAACCGTTACTTATTTGGTAAAATTTTTTATGACAACTAATAGAATAGAATGAAAATGTAAAGCTAATTATTTTAGTTAAGATTGGTAAATTAGAAATAGGTTTTATGTTTCTCATAGGTTTCTTGTTTGAATATTGGCCAAAACATTTATAAGGTTAAGTTAAACAAAGGTCATTAGTAACGTATGAAAATATCTTTCGTATTAATAACATTTTATTAACACATGTATTTTGTTTTAACTAAACATTGTTGAATTTTTTAATACAGCGTAACCTCTATATAAAGACACCTCTATGTAATGACAGTTTGGCCGTTCCCAAGGGGTGTCGTTATAAAGAAGTTTAACTGAATTCAGAAATATTTATTTCAGTATTTATTTTTATTTTGAAAAAATCTCTCAAGCTTTCGAAACTCTCAACATTGTCAAGAAGAATTTCAAATATTCAAAAATCTGACATCATTTGATTAATTTTTCAGAGCCGAATACGAAATGTGCTCTTAAGTTTTGTACTGTAAATTTAATAAATAATAGTTTTATATTTTTCAGTTCACAAAAATCTTTGAAACATATATCTTGTACAGTGTAAATATGTGGAAAAAATTTTTAAGAAACCAAGTTTTCTTGAAAAAAATTTTAAATAATAAATATTTTTTAATTATCACCATTTATTTTAATAAGTTGATTAATATTTTTAAAAACCTCAATACATTAAAACAAAAAATTGAAAAAATATGATATATTTTTTCTATTGTGAACCTGAATTACTTTATAACTTTATTAATTAATCAATATTATAAATATTTCCCCCGTATTATTCAATTATTTTTTTATGTATAATCAATTCCAATTATATATGAATTAATGTTTGACAAAATAAACGATATTGATAATTGCCTCTTCCGCTTAATGTTAGTGCAGTACTGGTGATATAGCTTTAAAAAAATAAATTATTTTTCCAGAATATCATTAAGTTTTAATTTCTTTCTAATTCTGTGAGATAAATTGAAAATTAGGCGGGGGATGTACCTGAGCAGTCAGAGCAGTTCACGTACATGTAAGAGTTTCTGGGTTCGAATCTGGTATCTCAGAATAATTTTCAACAAAAATATATAATTGAGATTGTTTATATATTTATTGTTACATTCTTGTTTTAGATTACTTCAATTTTTTATTTTTTATTTCTGTTAATATTTCTCTTTGTTTCATATTTTTGAGAAAATCAATTTTTATAAAGCGACTAACATAAAAATCAATTTTCTGTGTCAGAATTATTAATATTCATTGTTGAAAGAAGTAAATGAATTTTAAATAAAACCCTAAAAAAAGTTTGAAAAACTGCAAAAATTCTTTTGAAAATATTTATTGATTTGTGAAGCCTGAAATTTCTACTACCAACTTTTATAGTTGATTTTTTGACATTGGCTTAATATATATTGCATTTCAGTTTTTTGTGCTGGTAATTTACTTATTTCTTTTGTTTCAAGTAATCTCTGTAAGCTAAAAAATTATTAATCAATTGTTTTAATAAATCAATTTTATTTATCTGAAATGCACATTATCATGAAGTATGAAGTTTAACTTGGTACAGCGGCATCCCAACATTAAAAGTGTATTTGGTTGCAGTGTTACTAAGCAGCAGGCAATATCAAATTATTTCTACAAATTTCGTGCAGAAATTTATATATTTACGGGGTGCGTGCGATATTTTCGGAAATAAAATGAAAGAAGAAAAACAAGTATAGCTTTTTTATTTTTTATTATATAAAT